>CALNHX010006476.1:0-88573 GCA_940337035.1 Agriotes lineatus | reverse complement strand
GAATAATTAACAAGTATAAAGTCAGTTTAAAAATCAAATTTTTAGTTCTATCAGAAAAATCAATATACAAAATGCTGTTTCAAATAAAAAAGATCTTCAATTCTAGTTACATTGAAGATAACTTAGCTGAAAACGTAGAGGAATGTTCATATTCGAATGACGGGAACTTTTAGTAGATCAACGTACACAGTAGTTCAAAGTCTACGTTCTGGGCGGCGCTGAAGAGTTCATTGTGAACATATCACAAACGTACCTAACCCTACTTTTATAAACATATTTAACAACAACAAAGCAATCAAATGCAAACGTTTAAAACCAACTTTAAAACACGACATTTTTATTAAATGGTAATAACTTAACTGTAATTTATTGCTATAAAAAAAGGATTCATAACAAATGATCAAAATGTTCACCGGGAGCTTTCTGAAGCAAAACATAAATTTAGTCCTAATTTTTTTATTTTGTTTGTTGCATCAGTTGGAAATGAATATGAATGAAGCTAATATTCTATACACTGATTTCATATATTTTTCACATTAAGGCAGTAGATTGCGGTACTTGGATACACTTTTATCACTCAATGACTGGTTTTATCAACGCGATAATAATCAATATCAGGTTGCATTCTTATCTTCACTTCAGCATTTATGGTCGATGTGCATGTCTGCTGTGATTGTGCCATAATACTAGCGATAACAAATCTTGGAACAAAGATGCTCATGAAACATGACTAACCACCATGCCAATTTTTGTTCTAATCGGCGAAAATAATTACTCATTTGTGTGCTTTCTCATATTGACTAATCAAACATTTGTCACATTGTGCCTAAATATACGGCGTGTCCATCGAGCTGCAATTAACGTTCTGTTATTTCTCGATAGGGCACATCACTAAATATCTCATAGGTTGTCAAACTGGGGCGTACTAGACGTAACAAGCTAAAGCGTTCATTGACCTAATTAGTAACTGAACTAACGTTTCGAAAGGGTGTTATCGAAGATTGTGGTTCTGTTTCAGATTTTGACGGACCGGGTTGTGTAGCTACTAAAGAATATTCGCGGATTTAAAGTAATTTTGTAGTTATGTTACGTAAATTTCTTTTAATGTTGCCTTAGTCTAGCTTGTTTTCTTGCAGCAGACTTACGGAACGGCTGTTGGCTTGCTTTTTGCTAAATAGGTTAAGATCTGTTCAGTTGAACGTTTGAACTTGCGAGTCTCATAATATACTTTTTTAAAATAAGCAAGAAATTAATGTTACTGTAAGTTGCTCTATATTATACATGTAGTTCTTGCTGCCAATTCGCTTTTTACAAATTTTCGGCTTTCAATTTTTTTAAAAATAATCGAGTTATTTAATGCGCCAGCTGTACTGCTCTGAATGTGTGTTTATGTGTTCAGGCAGATCAATTTTAATTTCCAATACTGTCGCTTTTTTGTACTAAACCGACTTCTAAGCACTTGCAGAACGTAAATTAAAGTCAATTTTGATACTAGAATCGTCAAACTACATCCGGACAAGTTTTATTTAGCACCTGATTTGCGCGTGAGTGCATTTTCCTGAATAAAGCTGAAATCTAAAATAAGGAGAACTATCTGCGTCATTGTGACTCATACCTAAATACTGGCACAGTCTCATTATTACCCTTATAACAACTGTTAGAATGCCCAAATGTCAATAGAATGAATATTTACCAGAGGATGGACGTCGTTTGCATATTTTTTCATTTGGTATAGTGATTTTGAGTTTTTAATATTTGAAATGTTGGAATTTTATATAAGTTTTAGTCAATGCCAAGATTAAAATCGTAGTTTACTCCCTTGCTGCATGAATAACCACTTCTCGACGCCAGGAATAAAATTAAGTTTGTCTACCTGGCTTGATACATAATGGACTTTATTCCTCCAGGGAATAAAGTGCCACTTTACGCAGCCTACCACGTTAACTATTTATTCGTGACATAAACAAACTGGTTTCCCTGACAGTAGATCATTTAACTTCTAGATATTATGTAATTATTAAATTATTTTGCATCCCAATTTAAGCAATTTGGATTTACGGATCCACCTCTGGAGTAAATTTGTTTTATCCTTCTACTGAAGATACCCTCGGCTCCTTTCATTCTGCCTGCCTCGATCATTTAAAATTAAATTTATATGTACCTCACTCTTTATACATAATGGAGTTTGTTATTCCCCCATGGAATAAAGTGGCACTTGACTCCCACACAGTTTGCCATATTTATTATTTTTTCCTGACATAAACAAACTGGTTTCCCTAACAACATATAATTGAATTATCTTGCATTCAGATTTAAGAAATTTAGATTTATGGTTCGAGAAAAACTTTGTATGTACCTCTGGAGTAAATATCTTTAATCCCTCAACTGAAAATGCCTTCACCATCCTTCATTCGCCTGCCTCATTCATTAGTTACAGTTTCAGGATGAAAATCGTGGTTTACTCCGTTGTTGCATAAATGTTAGTTTCCCCAAACAGGGAATAACATTAAGTTTATTAACCTGAGTTAATACATAATAGATTTCATTATTCTCCCATGGAATAAAGTAGCACTCTATCTCCTCGAGAATAAAGTGGTACTTGATTCCTTCACAGCCTCTTATAGTTATTATTTATTCATAACAAACAAACTTGTTTTTGTGACAATAGATCAGTTAACTACTAGATATTAGATAATTATTAATTTACCTTGAACAGAAAATTATGATATTTAGATTTACAGTTGGGAGAAAAACTTTGTTAATCCCTCGACTGCAAATACCCTCACCTGCCTTCATTTGCCTGCCTCATTCACTACTTATAGTCTCAGGATTAAAATCTTAGTTTACTCCCTTGTTGCATAAATATTAGTTTCTCCAAACAGGGAATAACATTAAGTTTCTCTATCGGACTTGATACATAGTGGACTTTGTTATTTCCTCAGAAATAAAGTGGCATTTTATTCCCTCGAGAATTAGTACTTCATTCCCTCACCTTTGCTTCTCCAAACCAGGAATAAAATTAAGTTTATCTATCTCACCTTATACATAATAGACTTTGTTATTCCCTCCCCATGGAATAAAGTGGCACTTTACCTCCTCGGGAATAAAGTGGTACTTGATTCCTTCACAGCCTGTTATAGTTATTATTTATTCATAACAAACAAACTTGTTTCTGTGACAATAGATCAGTTAACTACTAGATATTAGATAATTATTAATTTATCTTGAACTGAAAATCATGACATTTAGATTTACAGTTGGGAGAAAACTTTGTTAATTCCTCGACTGAAAATACCCTCAGCTCTTTCAATACTTATAGTCTCAGGATTAAAATCTTAGTTTACTCCCTTGTTGCATAAATATTAGTTTCTCCAAACAGGGAATAACATTAAGTTGATCTATCGGACTTGATACATAGTGGACTTTGTTATTTCCCCAGCAATAAAGTGGCATTTTATTCCCTCGAGAATTGGTACTTCATTCCCTCACCTTTGCTTCTCCAAACCAGGAATAAAATTAAGTTTATCTATCTCACCTTATACATAATAGACTTCGTTATTTTCCCCAGGGAATAAAGTGGCACTTTACCTCCTCGGGAATAAGTGGTACTTTATTCCCTCACAGCCTGCTATATTTATTATTTATTAATAACAAACAAACTTGTTTCTGTGACAATAAATCAGTTAACTACTAGATATTAGATAATTATTAATTTATCGTGAATTGAAAATCATAACATACAGATTTATGGTTGGGAGAAAAATTTTGTTAATTCCTCGGCTAAAAATACCCTCAGCTCCCTTCATTCGTTTTCCTCATTCATTACTTGCAGCCTCCGGATTAAGATCATAGTTTACTCCCTTGGTGCATAAATAACTAGTAAGATTTTTTTGTTTATTTATAATGCAAAGATGTATTTCTTCTTTATCTGTCAATTGCTATAGTACGGAGTGTCTCCAATATGTAGCCTATCACTAATGAGAAAATGTAATAGTTAAATCAATTAAACCTGTAGAACTCTATATATGACTTTAGTGTATCTAAATGCCTCATTTCGAAACAAACCAAATGAAAGTACCACTACAAGGAGTTGTATATTATAATTAGATAACATTACAGAACGTAGCGGCACAAAATTGATTATTACCTAGAGGACACGCTGTATATAAAACATGTCAAATGTATCCATTTATTTTTAAATGCGGGGCACCATGTTATGGGAAATGCTTAATTTGTACCTATTCCGCATTGCGAAAGCAATACTTCACTAGTCGACTTTTTTGAATTGCATTTTTAAAAGTTGACTACTGAAGTAGTGCCGTGCAAAAGCGCAGTCCTCTTGCTATGGGTGTAAAGGCCTGCCGCGAAATGTCGCAAGCAAGGGGCCTGCAGTTTTGCAAATGTATGGGGTTTGTGTGTGTGCGTGGTACGTCCCAACCGGCCATGCTATTTGCTCAAGATTATTTCTGGTTCAGGGCCGACCACTGAGGCCGGGAGGACGTACCACGCCACACGAGCCCGCTCCAGCTGCTGTGCGCCGCCGCGACGGACGTTGCAATAGAATGCCGCAAAGACTTAAGTTGTTAAAAGTGACTCAGGATGGTAACGGACCTAGACGAGTGAAGTGCTGTTACGTAAGATTTGATCAGATCAAATCGAGCTTTAAGATAGTCAATTGTATGTAATCCAAGTTGAGCTCTACATGGTGCATTTATTCTTAGGCAGCCGAACTCTATATGAATGTGCAAACGACTTGTGCAATTAATTGTAAACTAGTATTCTTAGATGTTCTTCAAAAGACTGAGACATTTAGTTGAATTTTAATATATCAAATTGTATCAAGTGAATATATACAGGGTGTCCTTCCTATATTACTAAATCTGTTTTGTTAGGTAAAGTGTTCTTACTAGGCGTGTTAGTATAAGATGTAGTTTCTGTTAATTTTTCCATATTGCTTGTAATGCGCTCTTGTACACTAATCCTTTGTAAGTTACTGCCAATAAAATATATTTTATATTTTAATTTTGTTTGTAGTCATTCAAAAAAAAATTGCTAAAACGAAAATGCCCTGTATATATTCCTCCATTTTATGTAGCTACCTATTTTAAGTTTTAACCAACCTAGTTCTTAGTGATTTTAAGTATTCATAGATTAATTTGTGCATTATCACAAAAATCGACAATCATAAACACTGTGGCCGAGAGTGTGGAGCCTCAGAAACTGCCAAACTGCTACTGCTCACGTCGAGAAGGCTAGGGCTTCCTTTGGCGTTGTATTAATCTGTGTGCGTCTTTGTTTGGCTGACTGTTCAACTGACGCAAAAGATTCCAACAAGTTTGCAATAATGCAAGGCCCCATCAGAAAAACGGCACAATTTTAAAAAAGGGCGATAATTATTTTGGAAACGCACAACAGCAGCACCGTAAATACCTAACCCCACTTTACATGTCACTTGCATGATGAAATGGCAGGGACATGATGACGTATTTCTGTGCCGTTTGCTTGAAATTTTTGCCATGAAATAATTACATTTTTATCCAATTACCTTGAATGATCGCACTGAAAATTCGTATAGGGCCATATTTTTTAATTAATGTTTTTCTTATCTTCGACGAAGGAGGCCGTACCTGAGCTATAAATTTTTTCTTTCATGTAAATAAATTGTAATTTTATCAAAGTAATCCGGTCAAGATGAAAATTTGCATGACTATATTTATGCATTTGAAACAATTTTTGTTGGTAACATTTTTCCATATCTTCAATGTGGAAGGCAGTTTACATGGACTGTAAATTTTTTCTTTCATGTAAAAAAATATGATTTTATTAAAGTAACTTGAACAGGCTGAAAATTCGTATAGGGGCATGTTTGTGCATTTTAAACAATTTTTTTTTAATAAATTTTTTGCTTGACTTTGACGATTCACAAATTTTTTCCTTGACGTACCTAAAAAATTATAATTTTATCAAAGTAGCCTGAACAGGCTGTAAATTCTTATAGGCCTGTATTTGTGCATTTTAAATAACTTTTCTTAATAATTTTTTTTCTTAACTTTGGCGTAGAGGACAATTTACCTGAAGCACAAATTTTTTCCTTTACCTAAAAAATTATGAATTTATCAAAGTAGCCTGAACAGGCTGTAAATTCGTATAGGCCTGTATTTATGCATTTTAAATAACTTTTCTTAATAATTTTTTTCTTAACTTTGACGTAGACTGCAATTTACCTGAAACACAAATTTTTTCCTTTACCTAACAAATTATGATTTTATCAAATTAGCCTGAACAGGCTGTAAATTCGTATAGGCCTGTATTTGTGCATTTTAAATAACTTTTCTTAATAATTTTTTTTCTTAACTTTGACGTAGACTGCAATTTACCTGAAGCACAACTTTTTTCCGTTACCTAAAAAATTATGATTTTATGAAAGTAGCCTGAACAGGCTGTAAATTCGTATAGGCCTGTATTTGTGCATTTTAAATAACTTTTCTTAATAATTTTTTTTCTTACCTTTGACGTAGACTGCAATTTACCTGAAGCACAACTTTTTTCTTTACCTAAAAAATTATGATTTTATCAAAGTAGCCTGAACAGGCTGTAAATTCATATAGGCCTGTACTTGTCCATTTTAAATAACTTTTCGTAATAATTTTTTTTCTTAACTTTGACGTAGACGGCAATTTACCTGAAGCACAAATTTTTTCCTGTACCTAAAAAAATTATGATTTTATCAAATTAGCCTGAACAGGCTGTAAATTCGTATAGGCCCGTATTTGTGCATTTTAAATAACTTTTCTCATTCATTTTTTCCGTATCTTCGACAAAGAAGGTAGTTTACCTGAACCACAATTTTTTTTTCATATCGATTCAAATTTGATATTTTCACATTTAGAACTAATATTTTTCCATACCTTTAACAAAGAAGGCGGTTTACCTGAACTAGCACATACAAAAATCAGGATGAAAATTTGTATGGGGCCATATTTATGCATGTATTTTTGATGAAAAAGATACCGCGCAGCGTCATTTACAGATATTTCAAGTTTGTGATTCTAATCCATTGAGTGTCCATCTTCACTCCTTCATGGAAAAGTTGCGCCCATGTTTTTCAGGTACCTTTTGCACATTTTATGCAATTCTTTTCCATTTTGTCTGCCAACGCGATTATATGCATATTACTGAATGTACGCAAGAAATATAAACAACTAGGTTTAACTGATGACGTGATGTTTGTAATTGTTTGCCACATAAACAGGGGTATCCTGACTTGAAGCTCAGATAAAGCGGATTAATTTCGAACCAACCTCGAATAATCCCAAATTTCTATGAATTTGACTCTGTTAATACGGAACTCAGGTAATTGCGACTCAGGTACTGTATATAGATTTGAGAAGTTAATAAATACAGCAAAATATTGTACAAAAGCCCTATACGAATTTTAGTATGTACTTCCAAAATTTGAGGATTTGGCACTGTAAAGCACGGACATGTGAAGTGGTAATTTTAAGCAGCTACGGTTAAATGTATCAAATGTTGCAGCAAATTGTAGTTAAAATAAGATACTAACAACTATACTATTCTACAATGAAACAATAATTGCAGGGTTGATATGAGATATTCAAAAAGTATTACATTATTCCATATCCTGATTGGGACCATAACATAGCCACAGATTTTCGAAATGTCACAATCTAAAATAACTACATAAAAGCGTTGAAAAGACAATAAATTAGCGCTGCTCTTAATTTATTATCTCTGATGTAGCGATGCACTAATAAACTATTTTGCATTTTTTTTTAAGAATTGCTGCTTTCCAACATTTACAAAGACAATATAACTTGTTTGTAACTTATTCGTCAAAATTTAAAATAGTAGTACGTTAAAGGAAGTACAGTATAACAGATATAGAAACTTTAAGTAGTGCAACAACAGTTTACAGTAAAAGCATAGTAATCGATATAAACTCTGTGCAGTTTGTTAACAAATATATTATAAATGCATTTATATTATTATAGTATTTAATGTTAGTTACAAAAGGCCCTATCACACTTACCGGCATTTGCATTTTCTGTTCATAACCTAACTTTTTTATGTTTGGTGTAAATTGGGAAAAACGAATATACTAACCATACTTTTCTAACATTACTACAGTATCTGCTCGATATCATTATATGTTAACATGTTGTGGTGATATGAAAGTTTGATAAATAAGAAAAATTGAGGTTATGTTTGTGTACATCATTATATGGCAATACCGCTTTTACGGGTAAGTTAATATATGTATAAAGCAAGTAGTAAGTGGATATAGTTATTGATAACATGCTTTTACTGTAACATATACTCACCTTTACTACATTACAATTGGTACAATCAGAGAAAAGTGCGGTGTAGTTGCACTTTAAAAAATTTAAATAACATTAAATTATGCCATACCCATGTCTGTAATAAACAAGTTATACTGTACTTACATTATTAAAAGCTGTTTGATGATTCTTTGAAAAGCAGTTGCTATAATTGGTTTAAAAAATTAGTTTTCGTATGTTTTTACATTAACAGTAAATTGCAAAAACTAGTCAATCCGTTTAACTGCCATTTCTAACGCACTTTTTTGTCAACAAACGCGTCTTCAGCTTCCAAATGGAATTTTCATTAAGCACAAATATTGTTTATTCTGTGCGCTGACATATGGAGTGTTTTTTATAACCTAGAACAGGAACTGAACGTTTAACCTAGAAATAACGTTACAGATCCGCGGTCACTTTAAGCAAAACTTTACCATCAACTCAGTACTCATGCAGATTCACTGTTATTGTATCCACGTAGTAGTGATAACTGTATCGTTTTAATAGCTTAAATGTTTGCAATTTCGCCTAACTATAGTTTGAACTTCCGTAATTGACAGAATAGCGTTAGATACGTTTGATTAATTTTGTGAGCAAAAACCCGTTAAGTCAGCCGTAATAGTCAATCTAGTACTAATTTACCTTCTATTTTATCAATAGTAATTGTAAGTAGTAGAGATACGACTCTTGCTATCATTATATGTGCCTATTGTCAGACAAATATATGAGTTTGTTTTGAAACTGCCTTTTTTTTCGCTTTCATTTTGTCCAAGTATTTTCATTTCATTTTACCAACAACCATTTTGTTATTTTCAGAGGGTTAGAACCTGGTCAGACCGCTAGTAAACATGGCACCTCACCTGTCGTAGGGTAAGTTGACTGATGCGCAGGGCGTACCTTACCAAAATTCAGTAGTTTGAGCGCTTTCCAAACAGCTTGACGCCCGTCTTACCCCCGAAAGGTGTGGGTCGGAGCCATGTTGTCACTGTAACATCGCACCCCTTCGCGCAGCACTTGCGAATTTCTATCTAGGGTACTCTTTTTAGGGTCCCCGGCACGCAGAACGACGAGCACGTCAAGCCCCGGTCTCTGCGTTTCACGTGGTCTATGAAGACCACGTCCAGCAGAGACCCCTCGGAGATCATGGCGGAGATCCGCAAGGTACTCGACGCCAACAACTGCGACTACGAGCAGCGCGAGCGCTTCCTGCTCCTCTGCGTCCATGGCGACCCCAACACCGACAGCCTCGTGCAGTGGGAGATTGAAGTTTGCAAACTACCCCGCCTTTCACTTAATGGTGTACGATTTAAGAGAATTTCAGGTAAGGTTGTTGTTTTCGTCGTAAATATATGTTTTCGTGTCCGATTATGATTCACTTTTGTAGTGAGAGGAATTCCTATATTTATAATCTTTGATAAATATTATAGTAGGAACTCTAGTAGTGAGAGTAAGTAAAACAACCAATTCAGTAGATTTGCATGTTCACTTTTTAACAGTGTGTCAAAACTGGCGGAAAACCTAACTTGGCGTACGTCTATGTCAAATTTGAGGTTAGCAGGTTAGATTTTGTGTCAGTTTCTGTCAAAACTGACGGAAAACCTAACCTGATAACCTCGAATTTGACATAGACATACAGTGCCGCCAACATACTATTCATAACGAAACTCGGGCGAGCCGCTGGCGAAAGACTATGCATAGGGGTGTTAGAGTTGTTGGAAATAATATTACTGATCCCTCCAGTCCAGTAAGATGCCAGGAATGGGTTTTTTTAATGACCGAAGTATCGACTTTTGACAAGTTATAAAATGTTAAATGTTGTTTTGACGATTTAGTAACATTTTTAAGTAAATATTTGGTACACGTGGTAAATATATTCATATTCAAGGCCTGCTCAGAGTCACTGTGGTATAAACAATACCACCTAGAAAACAAGGCCTCAGCTCTCTGGCCAGATGTCAACACAACCAATTGGCCAATGCGAGCCTCTCATTTTGAGGCTCTGGGCGGAGCAAATGTAATCATTGGCCAATTCAGCCTTCTTATGCTGACAGGTCAGAGAGCTGAGGCCTTGTTATTCAGACGGCATTGCTATAAGTGGGTATTAAATACATAAACCTTTCACATTTATTTTGGATAGAAGTTGGCCATGTTACTGTTTTTTTTAATTAGTAATTTTGTTTGCAAGACTTAGTTTTATCATATTGAAAATGTTTCCAAGGTTATATCTTATATTTGATTATTTAACACGTGCAACATAGGTTTAGCGGTAATTTATAACCTCAAAATAAAGATATATAACCGTTATTAAAAAGTTGGATCCCCACCGGAGACCCACTTCACATATACAGGGTGAGTCGAAATTCGCTCACCAGCAATTGGATATGTATTCTATGAATCTCGAAAAATGGTTTATTTTCCAGAGAAATTGTCAAAAAAAGTAGAAATGTCATATTTAATTCTCTTTAATCAACTATCATAGCATAGAATAAACACCTAACGGACTCAGAAGCGACACTCTCGGCGGCACCTTTGATGTTCGAGTAGCCGATTTCAGCTATGGCGGCCATATTGAAAGAGAGTAGTTCAATAATAATATGTTGATGGCACTTTAAGTCTATGTCAAGTTCGAGGTTAGCAGGTTAGGTTTTGCGTCGGTCTGTGTCAAAACTGACACAGAACCTAACCTGCTAACCTCGAATTTGACATAGACTTACAGGGCCACCAACATATTGTTCTCAATCTACTCTCTTTCAATATGACCGCCATAGCTGAAATCGGACACTAGCCGCCTCCGCGAGTGTCGCTTCTGAGTCCGTTAGGTTTTTATTCTGTGATCATAATGTTTGACGCTACTTATGTACTTAACATAACTCACACAATCATTTTGTTGCATCAAATTTGTTTGTCATACATTCATAATGACGTATTATATGTTTAACTCAATCTACACTATGTCTGTCTTTGAAATTGTGTTTGTTGTATAAACACTCCTTCATCCAAATTTAAATTTTTAAAGCTACCGCCATCTTCAAATTTCAATTCTTTGTCTGTCATTGATAACATCGCTCTTTTATCACATTGTTATAACCATTTGCGGGCCTACACTTATGTAGAGTTTTGCTGTTTATACCAGACCTAAACCTACTAACGAAGGGATTCATGACTTCTTCCATTTTTTTAACAAAAATACACATTAACAATTAACTCTCGTCTTGAAAGCAGATCATAACCTCACTAATTCAAACAGTTGCATACAGCAAGTTTGATGGTATGACCACCGCAGCAAAATTTTGAAGTCTTTGCATTCGGATGGCAGCTTTAAGATTTTTAATAGTCTCCTTATAAACATCATCGATAATTGTAGTGCCGTTCGTCATGTTGTCAACCATCGCAGTCCCAGAAAAGCGTTGCCATCAATTTCTCCGCTGAACACTGCGTTTTCGCCTTTTTTTGGTGTTTGAGACCCTTTATGCACCCATTGTATGGACTCTCTTGTTTCATTGGAGGGTCCCAGTAATGTACCCAGGTTTCATCACCATTTCAAAACTGTTTTCTCTGATACTTGCACTTCCCTAGCACTAACCGAAACTTTTATTCTTCGATCTGTCAACACCAAACTTTCAATTTGCTTGATTGTTTTTTTGTTACTATTTGCCAATTTAGTTAATGCGTAGTAATTTTTACTGTAGAATTTAGTTCAGTAAAATACACACGTTCGTGGAAAACAATAACCTTCCTTTATTTTTATCTAAACAAATAAACAAATACACATATGTACACATCCGAACAATTACGAATACGAATTGTAAGTAGCCCCGTTTTCATTACTGACTTAGCAAAAATGCGTCTGAGTCGTACAAGCGCAAATGATATAATCAAGACTGATCTAGGACAAAACTGATCTCGAAAACTAGGCTACTCAAGTTTATATAACAACTGTTTGAATGGAAGAAGCGCCTGCTATTCTTTCGGATACAATAGCATTGTCCAGCCGATCCTTCGCCCTATTGTGACAGGCAAGTTTGGGATGACTTCTGATAATAAAATTGCATGTGCTTCTTTCATATTCCAGAATTTATGACTGTATTGTGACCAGGGTTGGTCAGTGCCGTCTGCCTGGACATTTGGGTCACAAGGATATTTACGTAACCCTTCCTTTTGTCGTCGGGTACCTCCCGATTGTGACATCCGTCCTGCTGTTTTTCGAATTTATACTTTGACGTTTTTGATAAGTTAGTCTGCATTTTTGTATGACGACACAAATCACACTTTCTAGATTGCACCTCGCGAACACTTTTTTGTTTGTATATGTAGCACCGACATTTACAGGCTGTTCATCACTCACGTTTTAAATCGCACTGACGTTTACAGATTTAGAACTGCACTTAGTGTCAAGTTTGAGTTTATGACCGTCCCTTTGTACGACAGGCGTTCTAAGTCAATTATCTTGGTACGCTACAGTTTCTTGTGTCCTTGCCTCGAGAAGTCTACCAGGTCTTAGATCATTTTCAACAGATTCCCGACCTTAGCAAAACTGTTTCGACTAGAATTTTACTTGGTAATTTGTTGGCGCATTCTCACCATACACAGCAATCATTCATTTGTGGATAATTTTCGGGCCATTTTCCTCTTTAGTCATTTTATAACGCTCATTTGTTTTTCTTTTCATGGGCAGGTAGATTACATAAAAATCTCCCCTTGTACTTATTTGGATTATTAGCATCTAAGGATAAAAGTCGTCTTTTTTAGCATCTTCAAAAACCCATCAGATGAGAATTTTTGCTGCAAGAAAAAACATATAATAAAACACAAAATAACAAAACCAAATTTACAATTATCTGGAGTAATAACAAAGCAAATTAGAGTACTTCTGTACTTCAAAAATTTATGTTGTTTTTGTTATTTTATATTTTGACCACAGTGCGATTATTATTGCCTCTAAAAAAAAATAATTTGTATCTGAGGATTTTTGGAGATGCTAAAAAATATTTTTAAATCTAATTCTCTCTTGATTTCGCACTGTTAATCAATTATAGTAGGCTGAAATGTAGAGTTAGAAATAATTCAAATAGCTAAAGTTATCTTATCTTAAGGGTCTGTAATATAGTGATGGGAAGTTTCGATACTTTTGCGGACTCGTTCATTCCAATCCCATTCCGCAAGTGGATCGAGTCCATCGGATTCGATCCTCGGATCGACATCGAAATTGAATGTGCATTTCAGACACCCGGGGTCCTCCGTCATTTCGGACCCGGAACGAACAACGCGCGTATCTTTGTTTTGGTGAGTGGTCACGCAGTCGGTAATTCAGTATGTTTATATGTGATGTCTTAAACATCAATTGAGCACATAGAAAGCCACCAAAAGCCATAAATCACTGATAACTGATAAAAAAGAATGCAACTTCGGCCGTATCATGTGTCGCCTGTCGACGTCGAGCCTCTAAAACGAACACCATCATCATTTGCTGTTCGCCATCAACACATTGTATTGTATTCTGTATTGAAATGGATTGAATAACGGAATGCCACAGAAATGAATGTCCGCGAGAATTGACGCCTCACGACCTTTTCGTTCCTCGGAACGAATCCGGCATGAAACTTGGACTCGATCCAAATCGATCCTGCCCCGGATTCGATCCTTTGTATCGAATCCGACCGGATCGACACATCGCTACTGTAATAACTACCAAAATTCCAAATCATTAAGAATATTGAAGATATATACCTATATGCATTCATTGCAAGTTAAAGATACTGTATATAAATCAGCGGTACGCCCTATTAATTTTTTCCATCAAAAATTTGGATACCACTGCTACTCTATAATATTAAAAGCAGAAAATGTAATTTCATTTCGAATTTATCGGAAAATTTTGTTTTCATATAATACACATTCAACTGCTTGGGAGTGAATTTTGACTCACCCTGTGTAAAATAGTCATTACAGTGACCACGCTCTATTTGAAATGTGTGTGAATACCTTATACTATGTTATTTCACATGACTGTTGTCACAAATTATAGAAAAGCAGCATTAAATGCGAGGGTGGACTACACTCCCGTCTAGAGTTACGGAGGATGAACAAAGTTTAAATAGAAACATTTTACAATTCTGTAATCTTCCCGCAGAAAAATCAATTTCCTTTTTGAGTTTGAAAATCATCCATCAGTTTTTAGTTTATTACAAATTAAATTTTGTTAGGTTAGGGTGGATTAAGTTAGGTTAGGTTAAAAAATACAAAATATGTAACTGCGGGATGTCAAGAAAATATGGGCTAGGCAACTACGAGAGGCTCCCTTTCTCGAACTGTTCCATTTCAACCCCAAAGTATTGATTTTTCAGAACTTATTTTCTCCACAACTCGATTTGGGGGGGGGGGGGGGTTCAGCACTGTAAAGTCTCTTCTTCAAAATGTAAAAAAAACAATGTTTGCATTACCAGCACACCAAGTAGGTAATTAGAATTATGTTGCCAATCAAGCAAAAATTTGAAATGAGTTGTGGAGAGAAAAATACAGTAGTACCAAACATAACCTCAAAAATATGTATAACTTCGGTCAAAAGAAGCTCAATTGTATCATGTAGACTATAAAAATTTCCTGGAACAACAGCACTTGCACGCCATGAACACGTTCTTCAAAAAGAAGCCTCATGGAAAATTGGCATGGATTAGTATTAATGGACGTGTCTTATATGAAGCTTTTCTGTAGGAAGCGATCACAAAATGGTGCGAGCAAAAATAGATTTAACGAAAAAAATTATAATCTACAAACCGAAGACATGCGACAAAAACAAAATTAAATACCAGAGAAAGATCGAAGAGAAATTACAACTTATCGACAAATAACAAACAATCTCATAACAACTATTAAAACGGCTGCAAACAATATTGAAATGAAAAATCAAGACAAAAAGACCAGTCATTAAAGAAATTCTTAAAACGATGCAAAAGCTAATACAGGAACTAAATAAAGTTCTTAGAAAATCTATTAGAGAATATAAGGAAAAACAAAGAAAAGAAAAAACAGGAAATTAGACACAAAAACCATGAAGGTTTTACGGTCAACGCTGGGTAAAACTAAAATAATAGTTAGAAATGGGAGTAAATTGGAGAAAAGGGAGAAATAGGTAATAGGATAAATAAATTTTACAAGAATATAAGACTCAAAGACTGAAGTACCCAAAACAACAGAAATAAAGCTAGCAAAAAAGATAATAAACATAAATAAAGTTGTCAAAGTGAGGTTATGTGCATACGCAATCCATAAAATAATTTACGACATGACTTTCAAAAATTACTGTTTGACACAAGGCCACTTGATAACAGTTTTTTTAACGCACTTTATGTAAGAGAAAAAAAAATACCTGAATCATAGAGAAATGCTACAATTTTCTGTGTAACTACCCACGCTCCTTTCACAGATCTACAAGCTTCTGACCAGAATAATCGTGAAAGGGATTGCTAAATGATTAGAAATATACCGATCATGCGAGCACACCAGTTTCAGAAAGGTGTACAGCATTTGCTGGCTGTAAAGCCTTGATTAGAAAAGGCAATTGAATAGTACCTACCACTATTTATGGCGTTTGTCAGTTTTGGAAAGGCCTTTGACACAATTGAAACTTGGGCAGTTGGGGAAGCTTTGTGGAACATTCGGATAGATCATAGATATATACCGTTCACGTTGTTTTGACATAATATGAGGCAATGGAAATATGGCATTTAAGTTGTCATAAAGCCGTCTGTTTAATTAGGTTATGTTTTTCCAAGTTTGAGGTTATACATAGCATCAATGTCTAGTGCATTGTTGTCAGTTTTACTAATTTGTAATAGAAAAATCGTTACTGTAGCCTACCTCGTCACAGTATATATACTTCACCAGTAGCGAAACTCTCTGTCGGCACCTTTGATCTCAGGTATGCGATTTCTGTGACCCTGAATGCGGCGGTCATATTTTTAGCTGTAGTATTGGCGCGAAATTCAAATATTACGTCATATTACTTAGCTGTAGTATTGACGCGAAATTCAAATATTACTTCATAGTACTTAGTGGTAGAATAACAAAAAACAATGCAAACACAAAAATCAATTGATAAATATTTATTCCTTTGAAATTATGCGATTCGCTGGATGAGGACCTATTATAATTACAAAAACCCTATTCTTTTTGAGAGGTTTATTAAAATTAAAGGGTTTTAATGAAATCTTATAAATTAGATACAATTTTACAAATCAAACAGGCTGTACTTGTCTTCGTCTGTCTGGTAATCAACTATTATAACTAACTTTACAATAAAGGAACTTTACAAACTATAAACAATCTCTCACTTTACAAAATGCCTTAATTTTGAGCCAATATCTTCAGTTTTCTACAGCCTTTTTGAGTTTTAAAATCCCTATTTATAAAAAAGTCGCATTCTACAGAAAAGCTTAATTAAAAATTGCAAAGGAAAACTTGCAGCTCTCTACCCATAATTAGACCTAGAAGAATTCAAACCATATTTGTTTATTGTATAATTAAATTTCAAAGTTTCAATTACCTTTCTGGATCTTTTGGGAAACTGAAAAAAAAGTATTTCTGGTGCTTTAAACTTCTGTGCTGATTTGCAATCCTTATATGCACACACGTAACCCCCGGCTTTAAGCATTTTAACAAATGTAGGTACTTACTAGGTACAAATTTAAAAAATAACCACACTCAAAGTTTTCAACACGCGAAAGAACACCTTCAAACCAAAACACGAGACAGCTGATTGAAGTGCGGCCATATTCTAAGCGGTATATTTTGGGACATGCGCATGAAATTCAGAAATCCTGAGTTTCGCTACTGGATTTGTTTACAAATATATATACTGTGACCTCGTGTGTGGTTCTATCTACATATGTGTGAGAAGGTCCGAGTCAAGCCACTAAGGCGGGTTGACACGCGGTCCAAGTCATAGTTCACAGGAAAAAAAGCACGCACATAGAGGAACTCTCAACAGATAAGCACTTACGAGCGGAGGAAAACACGACCGCACCCGTAGGACTGTTAGACGCGAACTGAGGCGAAGGTTTATCCCTTAAGTGTGTCATGTACAAATCTCTTAAGTACAGATAATTGCGCCAATGGTCAATAGAGGGCGCTACATCACACATTTTTAATCTAATTTAACACAAGCCTTACCCAAAGCAGTAATAACCCGATGAATCACCCAATTTTGATAATTTTTAGCAGACTTGATCAAACAATACAATCTCGTTTTAAAGTCTTGTATGGTCGCGGGAAATTCAGCAACACGGGGCACTTCAGTGACACAAAATTGTGTCACGTAGAACAGCGTGTCCAACATTAAAAAAATAAATCATGGCCTCCTATCATGCCAAAACAACGTGAGCGGAATATATATGACAGAACTGCGTAATATATACCACAATCAGACAAGCCAGTCAAGAGTGGTCTTTGAAACTGTTTACTGCCGTCTTGGAAGACATCTTTCCGAACCTAAATTGGGAACAAAAAGGTATAAATATTAATGGAGGGTATTTAAACTACCGTAAATATGGCGATAATATAATCCTTATAACGCTTAACATTTCATTGAAAAATAAAAAAACAAATAGATGGATTAAAAGGATAGGAAAACGAGTGGCAACGCTAAAATGGAAATTGGTGGTACGTAATACACGGCTAAAGGACAGGTGGAATGCAGTAATACAAGACTGGCACCCGTTGCTAGATTAAACAAAGAGAGGAAGGCTGCAAATGTGCTGTATCGACGATGTTAGCAGACATGCTGGTTTGGCATTTCAATCTCCATACAAAAGGTCATGTTTTCATAGTCGACTCCCATGTGGAAGGAGGCGACATTAATAATTTGTTGAGGTTATGATGCACACAGCAACTTCAACCAACCCAAAAAACTTGCCAACTGAAATGTACAAATCACAAACTATCAAGCATAAGTACACGGGAAAATGGCAGAATTACTGGTATCTCCGATTTTTATGTTAATTATTATTAAAGTACGCACTAACCCAGGTAGCATTGTTATTGGTAATTTGGGTTGCATATTCTACTTTTATTTATTGTGTGCGACAAGTATAGTACACGTTTTTAGGTTGACAAATCCATAACCTCTATAATATAGAGGTTAGAACATGTGTTTCATCAACTTCCGAGGAACTAACCTTAACATAAAAAGTATATAGAATGTTGACTATAAAAAAGGTAAATTTGATGTACCACGTTGAATATCAGCACTCTGTAATTGCACAATAGTACCTGCATTAAGAAACTAGTTCCGTATGCGATTTTTCCGCGTCTCATGTAGAAATATAAAATATTAAATTTTTTATATAAAAGTAACATTAAATGTCAAGATATAACCAAGCTGAGTAGCACTCGTTTTTCTGTACTGAAGTGCAGTAAGCAGCTCCAGTTGATGTTCAATCAAGTGGTGTTATTTTCTAAAATATAAGTAATTGTGTTTGTAATATTTATACCGATTAAAAATAAGTTATTACCATGTTAGAAACCGTTGCTGTGTTTTAAAGTACCACTTTACTAAATGATTTTGAATGTAGAAATATACAAGGTGTCACGTATCATTATATTCAAATTTCGAGAGTGTAAACTAGGTTCAATTCTAACGGTAAAAAACAAAAGTGGTACGTCGATTTTCATTTGTTTCGGAGATACAGGTCTCATGACATTTTTTCATTCAAATAAATTCATAGACTCGATAACTTATAAATGTTCAATTATTGATATTTTCAAAATGCCCCTTCCCTGCCTGCCTACAAGCTTGTGCTCACATACTGACAGATGGAGTGACGCGCTTGTTTTCTCATATGTCTTGGGCAGCCTGCTGAATGCGCTGCAATAATTCTTCTCGGCTGTCTTTCATGTAACCCCAGAAATAAAAATAAGGGGGATTATGATCCGGGGATCTAGCTGGCCATGGAACCGGGCCACCACGACCAATCCACCTTGCATAATTGATATTTACGGAATTCCGGATGACAATTTCAAAATCTGGTGGTGCATCATCCATTTGAAACCACGTTTCTTCGTATCAGTAGCGGTACAGACATGCTTGCATAAATCTAGTACAAACATATTTGTTCTGTAGAGGAGATTAAGGGCTGTAATTGACGCAAATAGTGGAGCAATAAAATATTAGTTGCGTTTATTTTTTTTATTTTGTACTTGATGAAAAGTCAGTTGTACAACAAACAAATTTAGATAATTGCGTAACTAGATCTAAATTGCTTGTACTAGATTTATGTACATCTTGCAGGAAGAACATAACGTCCAACCAACAAATCATCGATTAAGGCAGCCCAAACGTTCACAGAAACAAATTTTACTCCAAAACAAATGAAAATCGACCTACCACTTTTGTGTTTTTTACTCTTAGAATTGAACCTACTCTACGCTCTCGAAATTTGAACATAACGATACACGGGACACCTTGTATAATCATTGAAAAAAAAAATGCTCTTGCTGTATGCCTTGGAATTTGAAAGTGTATCTTCCTTAATTTCACATTATAACCTCACAGTGTATTCTTAATCGAAGCTTGACAATATTATTGAAAGCATTTTGAAGTTTATTTGACGTTTTACAAAAATCACAGATCACTTGAGACATTTTTTCGATCACTTTATAGTTCATACCATATGTAATGCGAAATGAAATCGTTCACTCCTTTTCTGATTAATAAGTTGGCCATGTTAAGGTAGCAGGTGTAGGTATAATTCATTCACAATATTTCCTCCGTCAAACAGGCTATGTTAGAGTGACATTTATGTTGGTACGTATGCAAAATAAGTCGACATAAAATTGGGTTATGTTATCAGTACAGGGTGTTCAAAAATATCTGATATTTCACCCACTTATAGATCTCATCAATACAAACAAAAAAGTCTTTATAAACATGGGTCCGGAAACGCTTCGTTTCCGAGATACAGGGTGTTAAAGTTTTTAAAAATTGTTTTTATTGTTATCTATAAAACGCTTTTGGCGATTTTAATAAAATTTTTACAGTTTGTTTATAATTTTATGAGGTATCTTTTAGACCTATCTATCACAGTTGATCCAGTAATAAATATGGGTCCGGAAACGCTTCGTTTACGAAATGCAGGGTGTTCAAGTTTTTTTAAAAAAATCCCCGCTGCTCCTTAAATAAAACATTTAAATCAAAGTGTGGCAAAACATGATGCTTAACAGCATCAATGAACTGTCAAAGTTTTGCTAAAATCTCCTTAGGGGTATTTGCGATATTGAAGCATTTTAGTTTTTGTCTTAACAAGTTCAGAGATGTACAAAAATATGGGCTTTATTTTTTTTTTAAACAAAGCAAGATACAAAAAAACTCCGGAGACTAAAAAGTTGCATTTTTAGTTGCTTTATTAACAAAAAATATGAAAATTGCAAAAAATTGCTGGACGTTATTTTTTGTGAAAAAACCTAATCGACATGCTCCATAGGGTACGCCCCTGGAATTACTGGATCAAGTGGAATAGGTCCAAAAGATGCCTCATAAAGTTATAAACAAACTATAAATTTCATTAAAATCGCCCAAGGCGTTTTTTAAATAACAAAACAATTTTTTTTAACTTAACTCCTTTATCTCGGAAATGATGTGTTTCAGGACCCATCATTTTTTAACACCCTGTGTATGGTAATGATTTTTTCAGCTTTGCACTATTGCCTAGTTCCGTAAAATTTTCGCCATTTTGACATGTGTAACGGAATTAAAACGCCTTTATGACAAACCAAACATAACACCAAGTTGGGCTGCCAGTTTGTAAGAGGCGAAAAACGATAATTACGACAACGCGCCAGTTTATAACGGTACGAATCGGTATTTACAGCAAGTTGAAACAAAGCTAAACGACTAGCGCGTAAGCTGACCCAAAATCGGGAATGTATTACATAGGACTGCTGCCCTAGCCCGTTACATAAGAGTACCCACTAACTTCAGTGGAACGAGGGGGTTCCAACACGAGATCACACAGGGCAATGGCCTAATAAACGAAACGCAGATCTTAATTACGAGAGTGCCACCACGATTCCTACACGGGAAAATGAGTAGGTGAACCTACCGAGGAAAAGTGGAAGCATAATGGATTCACCTTTCAGCTATAGCCTTGGCAGTGGAGAATACTGAAGGGTTTTATTGCTTCATATTAAGGCATCTCCGCTATAGGCATGATGGATCTCCCTCCTACTTTTCTGTTCCTAATCAGTTTTTGTGTGTCTTTTGTATTCTTTTTTGAGATATTTTTATTTTAGTGGCGTTTTTCTTTACTTCCGTAATCTACTTAAGTTTCGTGGCTTTGCTGTCTCACTTAGGTCTTTCTTGCGTTGAACAATTTAACATACCTCCAACTAGCTCAACGGTGGCGGTTGTAAAAATGGCGGCAGTCCAAGGAGGGGAGGAGGCGTTACCCTCTGATATAACCAAGATGAAGGAGATGGCGGATTAGCGTCCGTAGTCGGATGCTGTTGGGATCCTTCGGAGGCGGCAGCTGAAAGGCGCAGCGTCCTAGAAGCGGCCAGGGCTGCAGGAGCCGGCGCTTATCGTCCTCTCGGGGGCGGCGGTTGAAGTGGCTCGACGTCCTGGAGACGGCGGAGGCGGCAGGTGCGTGCGATGATCGTCCTCTCGGGGGCGGCGGCGGAAGTGGCTCGACGTCCTGGGAACGGCGTAGGCGGCAGGGCCGGCGTTGATCGTCCTTTCGGTGGCGGCGGCTGAAGTGGCTCGACGTCCTGGGAACGCGTAGGCGGCAGGTGCGGGCGATGATCGTTCTTTCGGGGGCGGTGGCTGAAGTGGCTCGACGTCCTGGAAACGGCTTAGGCGGCAGGACGGGCGTAGATCGTCCTCTCGGGAGCGGCGGCGGAAGTGGCTCGACGTCCACGTTCCACGAAGACGGTCGGCGGCAGAGTCCAGCGAAGGCGGCTGTGCTAAGTCCAACTAAGGCGATATGCTCTAAGTCCAGCGAGGGTGATAGACTCCAAGTCCAGCGAAGCGACAGTTCGGGGAACGGCCAGAAGGGCAGCTTTCCCCGAATGGATAGAGTCCAGACTAGGTGACTTCCTTCTAGGTTGGTTGGACTCCTGGAGATTACGGCTGATGATCCTGGCTGCTTGTTCGACCCGCCGAGGCAGAGTGATTTCTTCTGACCTGGGTTTCTCTATTTAAAGGGGCCAGCTCCTTTGTGCTCCGCTCCCTCGATGCTTATTGGCCCGTGGCGCGAAGACACATTTCTGGGGGCGCTCATTTATTCGATTGTGCAATGCGTATAATGCTAATTTCCTGGCGAGTCTAATTAGCGGGTTGATTTTTCCAGGTTTGGCTTCCTGACCGAAAAACACGAATTTTGATACTAAACAAGATTGGTTTAGCTAGTTATTTGCTTTTGTTGTTTCCGGTGCGAAGTACTCCGCGTGCCGCTAATTAAATAGATTCAGTGTTGAGCCGCAGTCCATCGTCTTCCTTGCAATTTTGCGCAATTTTCGATACCCAACACTTGACAGTTCAATTGACGCTGCACCAGTAATTAAAATAACTACTGCCATTTCTGCATATATAATATTTTACCCCGGCGCCCTTAAAGGTTTTTTTTGGCCAGTGAACGGTGACGGTTGGCTTTCGTGGTCCACCGGCCTTTGTTACGCCGGCGAGTTAATTTATTGCATTTTGTAGAGCAGCCGAGGATCTGTTACCCATACTTGCCTTCTCGAGCTCCGTGAATTATGGCCCCGGCGAGTGCTTGGACACTTTTGATGCTTTCATTATGTAGCTTAATTTTCGTTTCCCCGTCCAATGCGTTTTTCGAGTACTTGCTCTGACGTTTTTACAAATTCAAGTGAGCGACGGTTAGCGGCTTGAATTTTGAGCGGACTTGTTTCTGTATTTTGGGATTTATTGCTTCCGCCCTTGTTTTCTTGGGCTACAAAATGATATACGCAGAGGCTCGAGAATTGTCCTCTTGGCCGGTTTCTTTAGAATTTGGGATTTTTATGGCTCATCGATACGAGTGTTGGAGTAGCTGTTATGTGCCGGCTTAATTTTTAAATTTCGGCTGACGCTCGTATCAAATTTTTTCTTGGAATTTAATTCTGAATTCCTTTTCATCAATTTAACTTTTCCAACTTTTTCCTTTCTTAATCTTTTCCGTACTTTCTCTGGCTTCACTTTCTTTGTTAATTATTATGAACACCGCGAGTTTGAACTGGCTGTACTGCCTTTATTTTTGTACTAAGATTTTCATCTATTGTTAATTTTGTGCTTGACAATTTGGCTAAAACAGCGGAAGCAATTGGTCATCGCTTTCAAAACACCCACTGAGGTTAGCTGGTACAGCTGCACACCGAATTTCACTTTTTCTTAGTGTCTTTGTAGTTCATCGGAGGCACCTTTACGATCTTGCACGTGCACAAGTTTGGCCTAGCTCCACTACACCTCTTGCGTTTTAAATTGTTATTAATGCAGACCGCTATTTCATTGTTTTCTATTCTTTCCCCTTTCGTAAATAATATGTTTGCTGTCAATTTCTGCATTATATTTTTGAAGATTTGAGGATTGGTCTCTCGTCTCTGTGTTGATCAAACTTCTGGGTGGTGTAGTATTAAAATATGTTAGTTTTATCAGTGTCGGTTGTCGTAGCTTGGCTGTCAACTGTTGTATTTTTTTGTTGAGTTTTGACTGCCTTTAAAAGTGTTTTTATAAACTCTTCTTTCGTCGCTCTTCTGTTTGTATTCATCTTTCTTCTGGTTTACATTAAAAATCATTAAAAATGCAATTTTTATTCTGTCAGTGTGACAACATTGCATCTGTCAAACATTCTAACCTAAAAGTGTTTCAAGAAGGTAACTTTACAGTTACATAGCTAATCTGTTCACACTTTGGATGAAGATGTCTCACGTTTTACTGACAATTTTGTTAACTAGACGTGGCAAAATTAGGGTTTTTCGCACTTTGTAGTTATGATTTTTTAAGGCTTACACCGTTGCCAGTTAAATTTTGTCACTTTTCTTATAATTTTTAGCATTTTGACATCGCAAACAGACTACTGGGAGGAGAAAACGTTGTGAATGTATTATATATGATATTCCTCATGCTTAGACAAGCAGCCTTCGGAAAGAAAGCACCGTGTACATAACCTAAAACAGGTCAAATTTCATGGTCACTACATGTCCAATATTCATTACCAACATAATAAACTAAATCATGGCCAACTATTGCACAAAAAAGTATTTTATTCTTAGCGTAAATTGCTTTTATATCCTTCATAATAAACCCTCTACAAAAAAAGCTTTCACATCTAACGTGTAATAGGTATTAGACAAACTGGAATGTGTTTTTCTTGGAGACTTTAAAAAAGAATCTGAAATGTCAGTGGGAAATTAAAAATTATGATACAACTTTTAACAAATTAAACTAGTCGTCAGTTAGAGCTATGCTCAAAGATGGCTCATAGAACTACACCACAGAATAGTTAACAATCAGAAATGTAACTTCCTGTCGGCACCTTTAATTTGGGAAAGCCTGGTCGCCGGTTGTGCGCAACTCGATGCGCGGGCTGGTCCGATCAGGGAGAGTTGCAATTCTGATTGTTACCTATTCTGTGACTACACTTTGTGTGTTGAACAGTAGGCTTTGACCTGTACTTTGTGTAAAATGTGTGCATTTTTATGTTGTATTAATTTTCGCTTTTTTCCAGGTACCAGTATTGGGTTCAAAAATATTGCTAGTAAGATAGCGAACGAATTGAAACTGTGACTGCCTGTCAGCGGGCCGGACGTGTCTGCCGAGCCAGTGTAAGCGAGAACAAGTTGGGTAGCGATTTCACACTTAGTGCTTTGTTGTTTCGGTACTACATTTAGGTTAACTTTCACTAAACGGGTACAAAGTATTTATTGCTCCGGCGGCGGCGCTGTTTCCAAGCGGGCCGAGCGCTTTCCGAAATTCTGCAATAGTTTGGTTCGTCCGGCACGAGTTAGAAATTTAGTTAAGACTGCGCTTAGTTGTATTCGAACAGTTTATTTAAGCTAAACTTGTGATATGTGGATGTTACGCCAACTTAGTAAGAAATCTCTCATAATATTCAATACGCTGAGATCTCTTTAACCTAGAGTATCAGTTAGGCAAATTTAACGACCGTGAGGAACTATGACTCGTGTTAAAAAACAAGTGGTACTTTTAATAATGCGTTATTTTAACAATAAAAAGTGTAAGAATAAATTGTATCGTATTAATTTTGTTACTATATCATGGGTTTTTATATGAATACCTTTAATATTTATTATTAAATGCGCCCAGTTTTTTATTCTATTTATAAATTAAAAGCTAAAATTCGTAACAATCCGTACCGTGCATATTGCGTGGCATTGTTTTTCGTACACTTTTAAGAGGACACCGCAATAATTCACGTACAGTAAGACCCCGGCTAACGCTTGCGATACGTTTCTACGATTGAGAAGGGCACTAAACGGGTCATCGCATCGAAGATGCTCGACTGTCGGCTCAAGCGTTAACCGGGATCTTAACTGTAACCGGTGCGAGAAGCGAAGCGTCGCTCTCCTTCCGACCGGCAACTTCGTAGGTAGTCAATTTAGGACAAAAACACAATTTGAGGTGAACCTACTTTGCCAAATGTCGATATCGTTAATTTATATAATATGCAAAACTTGGCACCAATATTGTCAATACACGCAGGCTTCGTAAACCATTCTCGGTCCCGGCCAGGAGTTTGCCTCGCCTGCAGTTTATTTTCGTGAGTGAGCCCACTCAGTGCTTTTCAAGGCATGTAAATACAGTGCGAGTGTCGCGTGCGTGAGGCGTTTCCTTAGTGTACGCATGGGTGTGTGTATCTTGTTATTACTATTCGGCGCTGCGTTTAAATTTGATGGTGTGTTCCGAGATGTTCCGAGCATGAAACATTAAATGTGCGCTGTACATATTTGAATAGTTCGCGGTTTTAAATTTTGCGTTTTTATATTCGAACCTCCAAATTTAAATGCGGCTCAGGTTCAGATATTCAGATGCAGGTTCATTTAAAAATGTCAGATCTGTTATGCGTGTACTTAGATATTTACCATTGGCTATCCCGGTGCCTCTCGGCTTGTCCCCGCTGCACGTTTGTGCTTGTTTCGCGACAAGCTGCTCAAGGATTGCAATTTGCTTTGTATGTGATATGTTTAGTTCTCGTATTTAAATCTTAAACTCACGAAATAACTATTAATTTTGCTATTTAATTTAACGTAGGTCTTTGCAGCGGCGGATAAGGGGAGAGCGCATGTTAAAATCTAATAATGTAGTAAAAAGTATATTTAATTGTTAGGATGACAGTCTAGAGTAGGAAATACACTGTAAATTAAGAACAATGTTGCTTTCCGTAATACTACTACAATAATTTCACAGGGGATGGGCACTTTTATGTTAGTTAAAGCTACTGATCATTTATAATAAAAAACTAAATCCCATACGTGTCGTTTTTTATTTTTCTTTCTTCCTTTAATAACAGCTCCGAGGGACACTTCTACACTATAAGTAAACATTAGTCACATCTCCACAGGGACGTTTGCGAATTCCGTGATGGAAAACTAGCTTTACTGAAGCAAGAAAATAAAATACCAGCGGCGTAGAAAAGAAATCAATTTAAAATATGAACATTTTTTTATTATTTGTTTGTGGTTATGTATAATAGCTGACACTGCAGTGTTGCCAGCTTAGTAGATTTTCTACTAAATCTGGTAGAATGAATCACGTATTTAGTGGACTAATTTTCAGTCTGGTAGATAGTAGAAAATCTGGTAGATTACACAAATTTTTTAGTGAATTACTGGTATTTTTCTTCAATTTTATAGACGCTTTCCATTTTAAGGTGGTGGTGCATATAATACATATAGCACTCTGCTTAATTTTATTACAGTAAACGTATCTGATAATCACGTTTTTTGTGCTGCCCTCTAGTAAAAAGCAATGTCAACACTATTGAAGCATGGCCAGCTTCATTCATACACGCTGACGTGTAGCGGAAACTGATAAAGCTTGCTATGATTCAAGTAAGTATAATAGCATTTTGCGGGAAAAAAATGTGGTTCAAATACATAATGGGGAATTTTTTAAAAATTATCTGCTTGTAATTAGGGGAAAAAACATGTAAAACTAGCTTATAAAAGGGTTCTCTCACGAATCTCACGTCACTTGCGCGTTGCATTTTGTTGATGAGACTTTTAAGGGATAAAAAATTTAAAATTTGTGTTAAAAAATTGTTTAAAGCAGCATCATTGGGAATCTACATCTTTAACAGCAACTGTAGAAGTGTATGTTTGTGTTGCAATGTTTGTTTCCTATTTTTAATAAAACTAGGAAATAAATACTTTAAATGTTTATTTTTTTTTACTTTTGTTTATCTGTGCTGTTGTGAATAAAAGATTAATCTGGCAAAAAATATTATTATTATTAGTGGAATTCTGGTAGATTTGATTTGACCTTCTAGTGGAAACTGATTCTCGACTGTTGGCAACAGTGGCTGACAGTAGTGTTGTCATTTGTTTATTTGCAACTCGATATAAGGTATTGTCGACCAAATTCAGTGGCAAAAAGTGCAAAAATCGTAGTCCTATGAACTTGAAGATTATTAGGAACTGTGGGTTTAACTGAGAGCTATTTGTTTTGGGAGAAATTTTGATTTCGTGGAATGTGAGGTTATTTCCTGGATGCATGTTGAAGAAATGTTCCTATTGTATAAATGGGAGGGTTACTGACCAAAATATAAGTTGTGATAAATGCAAGAAAGGATTTTGTGAAAAGTGGGCTGATGCATTTTTTACTTCAACAGAGATCAGAGCGCTACAGTTAAAGAAGGATCGGAAGTTAAAATTCTGTTGTGTAAGTGTGAAGCTACAGATTACAGGTAAGAATCTAGTTTAGCGACCAACTCCGATCAACATGTGCTATACACCATTCGACGCGTCTCGTCGAGCTGAACAATATTGCTGCTGGGGACATTCGGGGCAGACCAATGGTTACTGAGATACAGCACTATAGTTTTTTTTTATACATTTTTCCTTCGTGGAAAACACTGGAGCTTTTGGCGGGGCGCCACGCAGCGTACCTCACCGAAGGCTAATAACAAGTCACACTGCGCGCCACCTAACCTAACCTTACCTAACATAACTTTACCTAACCTAACCTAGTTAAGCGACCAACTCCGATCGACATGTGCTATACACCATTCGACGCGTCTCGTCGAGCTGAACAATATTGCTGCTGGGGACATTCAGGGCAGACCAATGGTTACTGAGATACAGTACTATAAAGTTTTTTTTTATAAAAATTTTCTCATTGAAAACACTCTGGGGCCTTTGGCGGGGCGCCGCGCAGCGTACCTCACCAAAGTCATACTGCGCGCCACCTAACCTTACCTAACCAAACCTATCCTTACCTAACCTAACTTAACCTAACCCAACCTAATCTTACCTAACCAACCTATCTTAACCTATCCTAACCTAACCTAATCTAACCTAACCTAATCTTACCTTACCTAACCTAACCTAACCTTACCTAACCTAACCTAAATCAATGGTTACTGAGATACAGCACTATAAAGCTTTTTTTTATAAATTGTTTCTTCGTGGAAAACACTCTGGGGCCTTCGGCGGGGCGCCGCGCAGCGTGCCTCACCAAAGTCACACTGCGCGCCACCTAACCTTACCTAACCAAACCTATCCTAACCTAACCTAATAACCTACATTAACCTAACCCAACCTAATCTTACCTAACCAACCTATCCTAACCTAACCTAATCTAACCTAACCTAATCTTACCTTACCTAACCTAACCTTACCTTACCTAACCTAACCTATCCTAACCTAACCTTACCTAACCTAACCTAAACCAATGGTTACTGAGATACAGCACTATAAAGTTTTTTTTTATAAATTTTTTCTTTGTGGAAATGACTCTGGGGCCTTCGGCGGGGCGCCGCGCAGCGTACCTCACCAAATTCAAACTGCGCGCCTCCTAACCTAACCTTACCTATCCTCACCTAACCTAACCTTACCTAACCTAACCTAACCTTACCTAACCAAACCTATCCTAACCTAACCTAACTTAACCTAACTCAACCTAACCTTACCTAACCAACCTATCCTAACCTAACCTAATCTAACCTAACCTAATCTTACCTTACCTAACCTAACCTTACCTTACCTAACCTAACCTATCCTAACCTAACCTTACCTAACCTAACCTAAACCAATGGTTACTGAGATACAGCACTATAAATTTTTTTTTATAAATTTTTTCTTCGTGGAAAACACTCTGGAGCATTCGGCGGGGCGCCGCGCAGCGTACCTCACCGAAGGCTAATAACAAGTCACACTGCGCGCCACCTAACCTAACCTTACCTAACATAACTACCTATCCTAACCTAGTTTAGCGACCAACTCCGATCGACATGTGCTATACACCATTCGACGCGTCTCGTCGAGCTGAACAATATTGCTGCTGGGGACATTCGAGGCAGACCAATGGTTACTGAGATACAGTACTATAAAGTTTTTTTTAATAAAAATGTTCTCGTGGAAAACACTCTGGGGCCTTCAGCGGGGCGCCGCGCAGCGTACCTCACCAAAGGCTAATAACAAGTCACATTGCGCGCCACCTAACCTAACCTAACCTTACCTAACCTATCCTAACCTAACCTAATAACCTAACCTAACTTAACCTAACCTTACCTAACCAACCTAACCTAATCTAAGCTAACCTAATCTTACCTTAGTTAACCTAACCTTACCTTACCTAACCTAACCTACCCTAACCTTACCTAACCTAACCCAAACCAATGGTTACTGAGATACAGCACTATAAAGTTTTTAAAAAACGTCCCCCAGCTATAAGCAAAATATATACGAAAATAAGGGACCATCCGACTGAAAATTAATTGCGAAGCCTGAAAAAGTTTTCTTCGTGGAAAACACTCTTGGGCCTTAGGCGGGGCGCCGCACAGCGTACCTCACCGAAGGCTAATAACAAGTCACACTGCGCGCCACCTAACCTAACCTAACCTAACCTAACCTATCCTAATAACCTAACCTAACCTTACCTAACCAACCTAACCTAACCTAACCTAACCTTACCTTACCTAACCTTACCTAACCTAACCTAACCTAAACCAATGGTTACTGAGATACAGCACTATAAAGTTTTTAAAAAACGTCCCCCAGCTATAAGCAAAATTATACGAAAATAAGGGACCATCCGACTGAAAATTAATTGCGAAAGCCTGAAAAAAGTTTTCTTTGTGGAAAACACTCTGGGGCCTTACGCGGGGCGCCGCGCAGCGTACCTGACCGAAGGCTAATAACAAGTCACACTGCGCGCCACCTAACCTTACCTAACCTAACCTAACCTAACCTTACCTAACCTAACCTAACCTAACGTAACCTCAACTAACCTAACCTTACCTAACCTAACCTAACGTAACCTTAACTAACCTAACATAACCTTAACTAACCTAACATAACCTTACCTAAACTAACCTAACAACCTAACCTAACGTAACCTTACCTAACCTAACCTAACCTAACCTAACCTCACCCAACCCAACCCATATCAACCCAACCCAAACCAACACATGATTTAATATAAAGACATTTTAAAGCGAACGCGCCATAGACTTAGTGTGGGACATTTTAAACTTTAATCTAATACTGTACTGTATCTCACTAACCGTTGGTCTGCCCCGAATGTCCCCAGGAGCAATATTGTTCAGCTCGACGAGAAGCGTTGAATGGTGTATAGCACATACAGATGTTGACTGAGGTGGTACAGACAACTAAGATACAAATGGAGCCAGAACAGAATACAAAAATTCCAACGTATGCAGAGAAGACTAATGGCCGGTATTATCAACCTCATTTAACTGGAGTTTTAGTTGAAGGAGATTTAAGTTTAACGTCCCTTTATATAACAGATGCGCATTATGAACAACATTTAAATCGCATTTAAGTAACTGTCGTTTAAGCGTAAGCTGGCAACAGATTTGGAATTGGTTAATGCACATTTCAAGCCATGCCGCCAACATTTTCAGCTATGCCGACAACACAAAATGTTGGCGGCATGGCTCAAAATGTTGGCGGCAGGGCTACACCTAATTTCAGTTTGGTCAACATAACCGCACTTACCATTACTTGTTTACAATGACGAAACGTGTGAGATGTAAACCATATGTACCAGAAAAAATTCCAGCTAATTGAACTGCAATGCGATCAAAAATAAAAATTTACGAGTAGAACTTCTACAACTAGAAGTAATTGAAAAAATCTGGTGTGATACACTCACACAACTTCCTTTTACAGTGATCTTATAATTAGTCAAAAATTTCATTTTTAGTTTTAAACCATTTGTTAAAAATTTTAAAAAATTACAAATTCTACAAAAACTGTACAAAATCGAGTGTTAGTTGAAGAGACAAATTTTCTCTAGAATTTTAAGGTGAATTCAAAAATGTAATAATATACCGGGTGTTTTATTTAAAATAGGAGTTAATAAAAAAAATAGAAAAAAAAAACAAAAGAAACCCACTTTAGAAGTATTCAACTGGAAAATCACCTATCTCACATCAATACACATTAAAAATGTAAGAAAAATGTAAAGTTTAAAAAAATCGTTAGAGCCGTTTTTGAAAAAATCGAAAAAAACTGAAAAATCACAAGAGTAAACACCTACTTCCGGTTATGCGATTTTCTTCAAAAGCTTGCTGTCTGATCTACATAGTACACAAAACGTATATATGAAGTTTCAACGCCATACCTCTTTTCGTTTTTGAGATATTCTGTTCACAGACACACACACAGACAGACCAATTAAAAAAAATATGTTTTTTGAGATCAGGGGACTCTAAAACGTGAAGATCCGTTGAAAACTCAATTTCGAATTTTTGGGGTGAATCCAATACTTCCTTTATAGTAAAAGGAAGTAAAAAAAAGGGATAGCATGGCAGTGCGATTAGCTCTGTTAAACGAGGAGTGGGAGGCAAAGCGACTCCAGAATGAATTAAATGTAAAACAACTTGAAGTGTAGCTTTGTTCTTAAATAAACACAATAGTCTTAATTTGTTAATGTTTTATTTTGCATTGTAAATTAATCTATGACAAGTGCTGTTATTATCATAAATTTCTTCAATGTTATATATTTCTGCTGCTTCACTGATTACGTCCTCGTCTACAGGTAATGGTTTATTCATTTTAATACAAATATTGTGCAGTACAGCTGTTGCAACTATAATTACTTTTGCTAAATTATTTCAAGTCGCATACCCAACGACAAGAAAAGAAAACGTCTCTTCCAGACTCCATATTGCGTCTCTACTGTGTTTCTTGTTTTTATATGACAATCGTTATATAGCTCCTGAGCTGCATCATTTGTGTGAAGCAACGGTGTAAGTATTCCTCCTCCGACAATTCATTAAAATAGTTTGGACATCTTAATAATTTTTGGTTGTCTTCTTCTACCTGAAAATGAAGTAGGAAATGTTTTACTTGAATTATTATAGCATGCAATTGCAAAGTATAATTTGCGGAACTTACGTATATAATTCAATAATTCTTCATCGGACGATTCTGAAGAAAAACTGGATGAAGTTGAATCCATTGCAACAAAATGAACAGATACCAGACGGATTTTAGAGGTTATGTTTACTGTATTAAATGAGCCTTAAAGGCTATAATTAAGCTACTTATGAGACATTGTTGATATATCCGAAACCAGGTATACAACAAAACGCTGTGGTAACAAAGAAGGAAGTGAAGAGTTGTATAAAACTTGAGGAATTGGAAATTGGGATAGATCGATTGAAACAAATTCGTTCTGGAGGTATGGCAGTTGCTTGTGAAACGAACAAGAAAGAGATAGATTGAAGGTAGAAGTTCAGAAAAAGATGAATGATAGGTATACTGCAGCTGCTATTGGTAAAAAGCAACCAAGAATTATAATAAAGGGAATAGAAGAAAATATGTCGGAAGAGGAAATAAAATCATGTCCAATTAAACAAAATCGGCAGGTACTGAATGAACAAGTTGAAGTAACATTTGTCCAAAAAATGAAGAGAAATTATTTGGCTATAATTGAGACAAATGTGCAGTTTTAATAAAATCATGATTGAAAGGAAACTCCAAGTTGGTTGGAGTTGTTTGATTCGAATTTTTTTAAGCATACAATTAAATTAAATGACTAAGAAGTTGATGCCTAGGCTACGGTAAGTACATTTTTTAAATATTGTGATTATAAATGAAAAATATAGTAGAAAAGATTGTAAAGCGTTCATTCCTGGTACTATTTGAGGTTAGTTCTTGTGTTGTTGTGCCAGGCCTTTTATTTTTCTTTAATTCCTATAGCTACATAACCATTTGGAGCAGTTTTGGTACAAAGTTGGCGAGTCTGCCTGTATATCGAGTCCGTTCCGGTCTTGTTTTATCATATAATTTTTCAGCTTTTTGCATCAAACAAAATTCAAACACGCACGTGGCTCTTGGCTTCATTTAACAGTCTGGCATTCCGCTCAAATCTCTATGCAGTCGCATTTGCAGCGGTCTGTCCCATTTCAATATTTTCAGCAACACAGTCAATAAGAGCAAGTGAGATACCTTCCTTTAAATATTGAAAACATCAGTCGACTCTCTCGCACCGAAACGGCTGCGTCGTCGTCATGCGAAGTTACTTTTTTCCTATTGGTTACATCTGGCACGTCGCCGACAGGCGTTTAGCGCATAATTTCACGTGGCGTCAGTTGGGAGCTAGGATCGGACACGAGCGGTTGTGCTGTAGAGCGCACGCCAGCGGCGCCCCTCTCCAGAGATCACGATTATTGGTGTGGTGCGTTATTAGATTTGCGTCCGATGTTTCATTTTGTGCTGTTACAGCGAATGTTAATATCGTGAATTTTGCGATTGTTAATTGTGTTAACGGTGCTTGACAAGTAGTGAGAGTGGGCTGTTGTGTTTCGGGGTGCAGTTCTGGTGCTGTCCGCTTTGTTGGCTTAAGCCACTCATTAATTACGGAGGCCCGTTGGCTTGATTAATCCGTCTTTTAGGCGGGATTGTCCCGAGTGAGCTAATTACCGGCCACGCTGATATTTGTAATTGCCAAGGGGGCAGAGCACATTTCGTCCCGCGAATAATGCAGGGGATCTAGTGGACGCCGCTGCTTCCACCTACATCACGTCAACAGCAGTAAAAGCGATAACCGTCGCCCGCCTACAACAAGCAACGCCACGCTTTGAGGTCAATCCAATGATTAAGGTACTATGCGCTTTGTTGTATCTAAATGTAACTTTGCATTGTAATTAAAACTCACATATTAGCCGTCCCACGCTTCATTCAAGCCTGGTACATTCACGAACAAATTTAACATTTGTGTAATAAACTTGTTTGTCGCAAGCTGGCTTTGCATTGTAATTAAAACTCACATATTTGCCGTCCGACGCTTCATTTAAACCTGGTACATTCAAGTACAAATTTAACATTTGTGTAATAAACTTGTTTTTCGCAAGCTGGCTTTACATTGTAATTAAAACTCACATATTTGCCGCCCGACGCTTCATTCAAGCCTGGCACATTCACATACAAATTTAACATTTGTGTAATAAACTTGTTTGTCGCAAGCTGGCTTTGCATTGTAATTAAAACTCACATATTTGCCGTCCGACGCTTCATTCAAACCTGGTACATTCAAGTACAAATTTAACATTTGTGTAATAAACTTGTTTGTCGCAAGCTGGCTTTGCATTGTAATTAAAACTCACATATTTGCCGTCCGACGCGTCATTCAAGCCTGGTACATTCACGTACAAATTTAACATTTGTGTACTAAACTTGTTTCTCGCAAGCTGGCTTTGCATTGTAATTAAAACTCACATATTTGCCGTCCGACGCTTCATTCAAGCCTGGTACATTCACGTACAAATTTAGCATTTGCGTAATAAACTTGTTTTGTCGCAAGCTGACATTTAACTTATTGTCCGCCTTAGTTGTGCGTAATAGTAAAAAAAATAGTAAATGGCTTATGATTTTCCCTTGTTCTTGTCCATGTTTGTTTACAAGGTGACTTAGTCACTTTGTCAAGATCGATGTAAGCTGAGGCCCAAACGTGGTGAATAAGCGTTGCAGGTAGGTTGGCGTGCTTGTCGCTACGCTGCTGTCTCGAGAGTTAGTAATTGAGGATCCTACCCCGTTTGGCTTTCAAGATTCGGTTAAGCGTGGGTTTTTCCCTATTGGATCTTGTGGTGCCCATTTATTTTGTAACATTCTATACATACCGACCCGCTTGCCCTGTGGTGTCCCGTTTCTAGGACCACGCCCATCTGTCTGAGCGTATTCGAGCCGTGGCCTTTAGCCTGTTTTGTAGCGATTTCCAGGGTGAGTGTGGAGGTTTCCCGGACAGAATTAGTATTCGGCACTCGCTCATCCATGAGTGTTGTTATAGCAGTTTGATACTGCAACAGTTGGTTCATGACAACTATGACCCAGTTGCCTCGCCGGTTTTTAAAAATCGGGAAACTGGGTCATATTATTTTGAGGTAATTGGGCCATGGTGGCCCAATTATCCCAATTTGGTTTTAAGTTAGTGATATGAGGCTTAAACAATTTTAAAACAAAAAAAAAAAGAAAACCTAGTATTCTTTATTTCCATAACATTTTACTTACTTACAGTGTTCTTTATGTACAACGAAGAAGAAAAAGGGTATGTTCGGGTGCAGAGCTTATTACAATATCAGATTATCTAAATTTAAAAAAAGAAGAAGAGAAGATGAAAAATATAAAAGAAAATAATACATAAATAAAATTAATTCTTTATTTAACATTTAGCTATTTACATTCAGTTCTTAAAGGAGAAAATTATGCAGTGTTAGTGGTTAGATTAGCTTAACTAACTGCACTAATATTTGAATATTATATTCGTAGAAATAACACACAAGGTTTACTTTCAAAGATTAAAAAACAATGTTAATAAAGAAAGAAAAATAAAGAGAGAAGGAGAAAAATAAGGAAGAAGAAAGCTCAAAATAAATCGAAGAGCACATCAGTGCCGAATATGAAACTCAAACAACAAATAATTAGCCAAAAATTTAATTTTTAATTTTTAAGCATTTGTCAAAAATTTTCAAAAATTTCAAATACTACAAAATACAGCGTTAGTTGAAAAGCCACATTCTCTAAAATTTTAAGCTCAAAAATGTAATAATATACCGGGTGTTCTATTTAAATTAGAAGTTAATAAAAAAGAAAGAAAAGAAAACAAAAGAAACCCATGTTGGAGGTACTCAACTTAAAAATCATCTACTCGTATCTCCCATCAATACACATTAAAAATGTAAAGTTTGAAGAAAATTGTTGGAACCGTTTTTGAAAAAAAAACTGAAGATTACAAGCGTAAACACTATACTTTCGGTTATGCGACTTTCTTTAAAAGCTTGCTGTCGCATCTAGATACTACACAAAACTTATATATGAAGTTTCAACGCCATACCTCTTTTCGCTTTTGAGATATTCTGTTCACACACAGACAGACATACAGACTGACAGACAAACCAATGAACAAAAATGTTTTTTGGGTTTGTGGGACTCTAAAACGTGAATATCTCTTAGAATTTCAATTTCGAATTTTTAGGGTGAATCCAATACTGCCTTTATTACTAAAAGGAAGTGAAAAAGGGTTACCACATGGTAACGCCAGGTAACTTCATCATCGTGTAACAAGAGTTATATAAAAAATCTGTGAAAGGCTTTACCCAAAACTTCCCTAGCACTAAATAATTTTAAAAATTAAATTAAGCTAGAGGTAAAAATATCTTCTAATAAATTAATTACATAAATTTTCAAATCAATAAAAAACATTACCGGTAGTCGAATTCGAAGGTTAGACGGCAGCGTATGCGATTCCAGCGTTTTTGGAATATTGCAAGTGAATGAACTATTTCTACATGCGCTACAGAGGACATTTTGTGTCAGTGCGTTCCAACTGCCTTAAATAGAACCTTTTTCCGTTGACACTTTTTTCTGCATTTACGCTGTATCTGCTGAGTTTAATTTTCGTCAAGAGTAAAGTCTGAACTATGTGCAAATTGGTACTATCCTGTATCTAAAAATAAACAAGTGGACGTTGTGACACTAAATAATTTTAAAAATCGCAGGCAACTAGGTGTAAAAATATTTTCACGTTTCTAATAATACTGAAACAACAAAAGGGAAACACTTGGTAATGCAAAGTACATCAATTTTTAAATATAAAATATTACTTGTTATGGGATTCGAATTTCAGGTGCCTGCAAACGAGTCGGCCCTTTCATTGTATTGTTCGCCAGTAAGCACGGCTAAATCAGGCCTTTGCCGCGCGAGTTATCGGGACGCTGATTTTTTTATTAAGTTCCCTCGGTCTAACATAGGTCCTAGTACGGACTAAACAATGAATAATTTCACGAGGAAATGTATCGCCAAGATTATGTTGAGTGGAAATGCAGGGGCTAACTTAGTAAAAAAAAATCTTGTTTTGAAAATGTAGAACCGTGAAATTTTTTAAACTCTGTTTTCACAACGCGGGCTGATTTCATCATATCTTCGTTGGGATACAATAAATTACCACTTAAAAAGTATTCGATCCAATCTGGAGTTTCTGATTGATTTAAAGTATGCGTGTGTACAGTTAAATTCAGATCTTTGTATTTCTCATTAAATCTAGAAGCCACATAATCAGCTATATATTTCAACCCATCATTGGTTATGGTGTCGGTAAATGTCGATGTCTCCAGCATATTCAGTAGTTCTAAATGTTACAAAGATTGCTCAAAATCAGACGAGTCAGTAATCTTAGAACAGTCATTGTCATCAACATATTCAGGTATAGATAATAAATGTTTGATTGTCAAAGGATTTTTTTCTATTTCACTTCGAATTGGCCCCTCATCAACAGCAGTTAACACATTATGAATCACATTTTCCGTTAAACAAATTTCCTCATTTGATTTTCTACACATTATTGATTCTAAAGGTTGAACCAAACACAATTCTTCACTTTCCTCAGTGTTTTTGTTCGTGGAAAACACTGCCCTTGAGGGTTTACCCAAAATATACTATCTCAATCTATATTTTAGGTCAATAGATGTTGGGTGGTCGTTAGCAGAACCCATAGCACGCATAAATGAGAAAAAAATCCAGAATGTTCTCGTTTAGGCGATATGTTAAAATATATTCGACGTCATATTTAGAGTGCAAATACTCATATAGACCCAGTAAAGAATTTATACTTAATATGATACCCTTTTGAAATGTAATGATGATAAAATAAAAAATACACCTGTGTTCTTAAGTAAATAAAATCTAAGCGCGTTAAACGCTGAACAAACCTAAAAAGCACAAATGAAACGGAATGAGCCCGACGACCACAATAGCGCGATGATGCAGCTAATGCTCGCAGTTTCAACATGCTCCCAACGTGACGTCACTGCGCAGACCGAACGAAATCTAGTCGCATAGGTAGCACACCATCTGTCTTTACACCATGGCAGCATTCTGATGTTCCGTCCCAGGGCCGAGCTGCTCAAAATCAGGTATTTGACACTTCATTTGTGTGCAACTAATTAAGTGCGCTGCTACATTACATTTACTCGCCGCACTATGTGCCTTCATTCGGATATTTCACTGGCGTACAATTAATTTAATACGTTACTAAATTGCATTTATTCTTCGCACTGCGTGCATTCATTCAGATATTTCACTGGGGTACAACTCATTTAATACACCGCTAAATTACATTTGCCGTTTTGCATTTCATTTGACCGAACTTAATTAAATAGCGTCGTTTTGTTTGTAGTTAACCCAAGCATGGTGCGCCCACTGTTGTAATTAATATTTGTGCACTGAATAAAGTATAGTGCATTCCTGTCTGTGATTCACGTTTGTGAGCTTAGCAAATAGCTTAGCTATTAATATTTGACTGAAGCATTGGGCGCGCATTCTTGAATTCACCTATTCTTATGTACTCCTTTTAGGGTAAGACTGTTATACCACTGTGCCTGTAATATTGTGTGAGCCGATTACGTCCGCCCTTTTTGTAACTGTCGGCCAGAGTTTTGGCCTAATAGATTGGTTTACTATATTTGTCGTATGATTATCCGTGGTTTGTGTGCATGTTTGTTTACAGGGTGATCCGGTATCTATGTCAAGATCGATGTAAGGGGAGGCCTGGAGAGCGGTTCTTGAGTGATGCAGGTAGGTCGGCGCGCTGTCACTACACTGTTGTTCCCTAGAGTCCGTATTCGAGAATCCTACCCGGTTTAGCTTTCAAGATTCGGTTAAGCGTGGGTTATTCCCCTATTTGGATCTTGTGGCGCCCGTTTATTTGGTAACACCCTATATATATTTATCAACGCGTATCTGAGCTGAGGCCTTTAGCCTGTTTCTTACGATTTCCAGGGTGAGTGTGCACGTTTCCCGGACTTGTCTTATTATTTGGCACTTACACAGTTGTGAGTGTCGGTAAATCAGTTTGATACTGTAACAAATTGTGTGAATGTTGTTTACTTGTGTTGGTCTTAGAGTTGCATCACGTGCTGCTTTATCGACTTTTTCGTTCCCTGTTATTCCTATTTATTTATTTATTTATTTAACAGAGTCGTGGCCAATCAACAGACATAAGTCCAATTATTGATTGGCCAAAGGAAAATACATTTAGAATGAACATGTACATCTGCAGGTTGCCAAAAAATTGACTGCACTTGTAACTTTTAGATAAGACTACCAAAAATATAACGCAATCAACCTCTCCACCCCTTCTGCGTAATATACAAAGTTAATAAAAAATAAACACTAAAATTAAGAATGAGTACAGTGAGACTCTCGGCACTTTAAGGAAAGAAACTACAATCTAGCAGAGATTTTAGCGCTACAGATACTTTTAAATGTTGAATTTGACAAGGACGTCGTTTAAATATTCATTATAGCTTCTAGTTAGTTTTATTAAAGGTGAAAAATTATGAGTATTAATACGCGAAATTTGAGGTCGAAAAACAAGAGAATTGCGCAAATGACGTTGAGGAACATTAAAATTAATAAGACCGATTAAGTGGTTGGAATTATAATCGTTATTAAGAAGGTTGTAGAGACATGAAAACTCTAACAAGATTCTTGGATCTTTTAATCTACACATGTTGTTTAAACTATTTAAACGGTCGGTATAATTGGTATAGGCAATGTTGGCTCGTTTACAAATAAATTTCGTGAACTTGTGCTGCACAGATTCGATTCTTTGAATATGCACAACATAACAGGGTGACCATACTATGCTGGCGTACTCCAAAATAGAACAAACGTGAGTAAAATACAACAACCTCACAGCTTCATTATCCACGAAATTCTTTGTTACTCTCAAAATAAAATCAAGCATTTTATATGCTCTTGCAACTATCGAGTTAATATGTGCAGTGAACGTTAATTTATTATTAAGCAGTACTCCAAGATCTCTTACAGTCGTAACATTTTTCAAACTTATGTTGTTTATAGAATAACTTGATTGTACTATACCTTTGTTAATTGTTAATCGTATGAAACTACACTTGCCAAGATTCAGAAATAGTTTATTTTTAAGACACCAGTCGCTCTGAAGAAGCTTGATGTCAGAAATGGAATCAATGCTTCGATATAGTTTTAGGTCGTTCACATATAATAGGTAGTTGCTCGTAAACTTACCACATCGATCATTAATGAATATTAAAAACAATGTAGGACCTAAATGAGATCCTTGTGGTACTCCTGAAGTGACCATCTTTAAGTTCGACTTAAAACCATTAATAACAACTTGTTGTTGCCTATCTGATAAATAAGAGATGAACCAATTAATAGCAGGAGATGCTCATTAACTAATGCTTCAAAACATTTTCCAAATATTGAAAGCTTTGATATTGGTCTGTAATGGCTAACGCAGGACTTATCACCAGACTTGTAAATTGGCGTAATATACGCTAATTTCCACATACTAGGAAAGGTACCTCTTTTCAAAGAATTGTTAAAGATAATGCTTAGCGGATAGGCTCAAACGTGTGCGCATCTTTTTATAAATAAGGAAGCAATACCATCAGGACCACAAGATTCATTGCAGTCCAGTTTTAATAACTTGTTTTTGACAGCATCTTGATTAAATTGAAGTATATATATAAGCGAGTTGATTTACAACTGTCGTTGTCTCTCGCATCCTTTACGCCAAAGGGTTCTATCCTCCCAGTCGGCTTCTTCCAGCTGTTTGGTTTGCATTGCCTCGTGCACCCCTTTTATCCAAGTGTTACGAGGTCTTCCTCGTTTTTTTCGTTCAGGTGGTGTCCATTTCCAGACATTAAGTGGCCACCTTTCTGGTCCCATTCGTCGCATATGGCCATACCATAGCAACCGTTTTCGTTCTATTGTGTCCATGATTGAAGTCAATGCATATTATCTGAAATTGAATTATTATTAACCACCAATTCGTCAACGTTACTATTATCTGCTGGTTCAAAGACCGAGGAAAAGAAGTCGCTAAATAAATTACAAACAGCTTGTGGATCGGATGCAATATTATCGTTAAGTTTGTAATGCTAGTTGGGGCTTTACAATGATTTCTGGTTTATATTTCATTTGGAAAAGTAAGCCTGTAGCATTATTAATTGTGCCCTTTTTGAATGGTAGCTGCTTATTGGGCCAGGGTCCTGATTGCTTACACTTTGACTGATTTAAAGGAACAAGACTTAGCAGAAAACACATTTATTACATAATATATACAGAATAAAATAAAATATATCATATGCTGAATTATGTACAAGTTAGAATAGTATTTCTTTGTAAATACTGCGGCTGGTCCCTGGATGGGTAGGCTGCCTTTCTTGCATTGGTGTGTGCCAGCAATGTTTCCAACGTTCCGCTGCTGGACAGGATAGTGCCTTCGCGTTTGGGTTGGCAGTACTGTAATACCAAAAATAACTTAAAAATGACAACTAGTGCAGATGTAAATAAACGGGAGATTCTAATTTATTTCAATTATAAAGTAACTTGATTGAGGTTATGAATTGATTACTTTATACAAGAATCAGTGCAGGTAGTGATATTGTGATAACCCGGTGAGGTTTGACCTCGTGCTCGGATTAAATTTCAGCCGGCTGTTATCTGTCTTTCGTGCCGTGGCAAGGTTATTTTACCTCTTGGACAAAATGTACTTTTAACAGGGTAAGTACGCTGTTTTACAGCCTTAAGGGAACAGCCTATTTCATCGAGAAATACATGCCGGAATTTAATACTCAAAGATATACACTCAGGAATCTTTAGCAAATATCGTACTCAACTGTACGTACGTTTAATTGAATTTTTAGTACTAGCCTTATTGTTTTACGTGAATCTGAATCTTTGCATTTCCTTATTCGAGTGTGTTTGATATTGAAACTGATTTATTCCCCGTCAATAAATTCAATTAACGAGTGCCGAAGCCCAGCAAAACGTTAATAAATTTTAGGAGCTTCTACGGACCTCCAAGCCGGCGAATGAATACAACCAACTTACTATGATAACCATTCATACATTAGTTGTACACAATCGGTCGGACGAGACCTAAGAAAATTTGAATGCGGTTTATTCCGACTCCAGATATAAGCCGATTCAAATTTGAATTTCGAACGGATCTTTGTATTTAAACGGTCAGGCGGGGTCTCGAGAAATTTGAATACAGTTTAATACGACTCCAGATATAAGCTGATTCAAATTTGGGTTTAAACGGATACCTGCAAAGTTATTTCGAGTTAATCTCGAAATTTTCTGGTGTGTTTCTGGTGCGGAGAACGGCTGACGACTCTGGTTAATTTCTGGTGGCCAGGCTGAGGAAGGCACGAGGCTTTCCTCAGCGGAGGCCGCGTGATCGGCCTAGAGAAGGCGAGGTTTGCGCCGTCGGGATAATAATCTCGAGTCCACGGAGCGAATTCGGTTTTATACGCGGCGATCGGCTCTCGGGACTCGTCGCTCATAGGAGAAGGGATGCGCTAAAAACGCGTTTAGGATCGGCTAGAGCATCGCCGTGGTTCTGCAGGTTCGAGGGTAATGGGAACTTCCGATTGTTGTAACGTGCATTGTTGCGAAAATGCGAATATTAAGCGCTTTTAATTTTAAATTAAATTTGGTAGCGCTTAATTACGAGCGAAACGTTACAAGTTGCACTACATTAGGTAGAGTAGAAGAATAGCAATTAGATTTAATAGGACCAAAATTTCTTTAGCTCTGACTTTATGTTGTTTTTGGTAGTATGTATGTAGTTCATGTAGCATACTTTCTTTTTGAGTTTAATTTCCTTTCTTAAATTCGAAAATCTCTGATAATCAGAGAAATAACCCAACCTTTTGTAACGTTTTCGGTATTTATCTTTACTTTTTATAAGTTGCTTTAACTCTCCGCTAAACCACGTAGGAAATTTTGATCGTGTATTTAAAATGTATTGAGGCACGTTTTTGTCTATACTGGTCTTGATAATTTTATAAAATCTGTCAACGGCAACATCCACATCTGAAATATTTAGCTCTAGTGACCAATTAGCTACAGTTAGATCCTCAATTATGTTGTCATAATTTGCTCTATCAAAACGATATTTTTTGTAGTTAACAGAAGGCATTTCGGATTGTAATTCAACATTCAAATAAGTAAACTCTCGATGTGGATGATGGGCGTCGACGGTTGTTAAACTATAATTTGAACTAGATTTTACGTTTATAAAAATATTGGACAATATCAAACCCAGAAATTTATCGTTATAATTTGGGACAACGTTGTATTGCTGGAATTCACAAAAATACTGTAACGACCTTCGAGCAGGATCGCGTGTAGATAGATTAGTCAGCCTTCCAGATCATTCGAGGACGACCTCGGTGATTAATGCGGGCGACACGTCAGCATTCCTAGAATAGTCGAGAATATCTCGAAGGTTCCGGAAGGAATCCCCGGCTATATATATAAGCGAGCGCAGCGGTAGAGCGGGCAGTGCGAATCTAGCTTTGAAGTGTGCGAAGCTTGCCATATAAATCATTCGTGTTGAAGTCGTGTGTAAATAAATAAAGTGTATTTGTTGTTAGAAATAGTTCCTGTTAGTGTATACATAATTTGCGTTCCGTATTAATAGTTCTTGTGTTTTTGTAAATCGTTAAGTTAAATTGCTGTAAATAAAGGCTTAAAACAAGAAGCGGCGTATAATTTTAAATAGCCCAGAAGATAAATCGTAACAATACATAGTCTCCATCAAAAATCGCGAAGCCAAAGAGATATTGCAACGCACCTTCACAGTCACTAGGAACCCAAGCATGTCGTTAATGTTATAGTCTCCACATATCAAAAAATAATTATCCCGATTCGACGATACATAAAGATTTTTAAGTGCATCAAAGTGAGACTCGTAAACTTCTTGCTTCGAGGAAGGTGGAATGTAAACCGAGCATAAAAATACATGACACTTGTGGTTATTGTGAGGCGAAAGCGTCAGCTTACCCATAAGTCCTCGGCGTTAGAGTTGAAATCGGCAATAAACATAGATCTAAATTTGACGGATACTGCAATTAAAACTCCACCGCCGTATTTTTGGCCAGTCATGTGGTAATTTATATCTCTGCGATAAACTACAAAACGGGGATCGAAAATTTCAGAAGAATCTATGGATGGAACAAGCCAGGTCTCTGTGAGCACAATTACGTCGTAATTGTTGACCAGCACCTGTGACTTGAAATCACTAGTTTTGAGCGAAGACCGCGAACATTTTGATAGTACACTGAGAAAGCCATTATAAGAAAATTTTAAACTAGCGCAAAACATAAAGTTTATAGGTCATTGATGGATAAAATACGTACAATATTACTGTTGTCAGTCTTGCGCACAAAAAGTTTAGCGTTTTTGAACCAAACGTATTTGTGTACCTTCAGATTATGTATCTTCTTGTTCTTTGCCTCGAACATCAGTTTCTTAAAATAAGGTGTCAGGTGTTCGTTGACAAAAAGAGGTTGTGGTGATATATCATCACATCATACACAGATTAGGGAATTAGGTTTGATTTGGCATTACCTCAGCAGACCCCACACTTTCTTCCGTTTTCGATGCATTCGTTTATATAAACGTAAAGCTTGTATATTTCCTTTGTAACTGATAGAACGACTGACAAATTACGATGGGGTGAGTTTTGCTTTTATGATAGCTGTTTAGGGAGGTATCTATTATTGGTAGAGCGATAGTCCATGGTGGAACAGAGGTTTCACGAGGAAAAGAAATATGTGGATATTCGTACTGGATTTCTTCGAGATACGCGTTGGTAGAATGGAGGTTGGACATTTTTCTTAAGCTGATAAACTATTTTATAGCTGTTTGAGAAAGTATTGTTATAACTGGGATTTTTTGGGGATATTGAAATGCAAGCAGCATAAAAAAGAGATAAGTGTTTGATGCGTTGTTCTATTGGCAGTTCTTTTGCAATAGTACAGTATAGGCTCTCTATCGGGCTGGTGCGAAACGATCCGATGGCAATTTTTAATGCTGTGTTTTGAATGGTTTTTCATACTTTAAAATTGGTTTTTCTGCAGCTAGAATAAGCAATAATTCCGTAATCAATCCTTGATCTGACTAGGTTTCTGTATATAGCAATTGGTTTGTGTCCGCTCCCCAGTGATGATTTTCCTGTGTTTTCATCAATTCCAGCCCTGTCGAACAAGTGTGTTTTACATGAGTTATATGGACTTTCCAGGTTAACCTTTCATCAAATATTACACCAAGAAATTTTATTTTGCTTACAAATTCAGTTTCAAACAGAATGCATTTAGTCTTTTCTGTGGAAAATTTAAAACCAGTTGTTTTGACCCACTCTTCCATTTTGTCGATAGCATTTTGTAATAAGTTCTGTACGGTATCTAAGGTTTTGCCTTTATCATATATAACTACATCGTCTGGAAACAAGCTTGCTTTTATAGGGGCCTTTACGTCTTGGATGATGTCATTTATAGCGATTGAAAAATGTAGTCCTTCTTCGCTCCTAGATGAAGCATAGGGCCTCGAAGTGTTCGAGGTTTCGAGAATCGAGTGATTTTGAGAGGGTGGTTGATGTACCATCCGCTTTCTGTCCTATATCTTAAGTGTTGTCCTTCTAATATTCCTAATTCTATTGTATTTCCTCGATGAAGCTCCTCCATTCTTCCCTGTTCTGTGCCATGGCTTTTATTTCGTTCCAAGTCTTTCCCATTTTCTCGCCCTCCTTCATTGTTGTTCTTCTCCATGTTGTATCCGGCTTCCCTCTTCTGCGGCTCCCTGTGGATTCCACACCAATGCAGTCTTTGCGATATTTCCGTCTTCTCTCCTAAGTATGTGCCCAGTCCATCTCCACTTCCGACGTTTGATTTGAACTCCTATTTCCTACTGACTCGTAAGCTGCCACTGTTCTTCATTTGATATGAAATCTGACCATTTCACTTTAATTATCTTTCTAAGACACTTATTAATAAACACTTGCAATTTGTTTATATTACCGCGAGTTAACGCCCATGTCTCTGAATCGTATAAAAGTACCGATTTCACGTTTGTATTAAATATACGTAATTTTTAATTTTGTGTTATTTGTGCCGAGTTCCAGATTTGCTTAAGACTGCCGAAATTGCCTGCTGCTTTCCCAATTCTAGCTTTTATATCAAGCTTGGATCCGCCATCTGTTGAAATGACGCTGTCTAGGTAAGTAAAATGAGTGACGTTCTTGATTGTTTCTCCGTTTATTTGGAATAACCGTGTGTTATTAGTCTGTAATCTCATGGTCTGAGATGTTTTGGAGTTTTTTCTGCATTTTAGTGTGATTTTGAGCAATTAGACATATGTCGTCTGCATAATCCAAATCATTTCGCTTTTTCTTTATGTTTCATACCATTCCATCTTGTTCGCTAATAGCTTGCTGCATGGGCTAAATTGAATAGTATCGGCGACTTGCTTTAACCCTTGTAACACTTCAATACTTCTACTCATTTCCCCTTCGTGCACTGTCTTACTGCTGGATTCCTCATACATTTGTTGGATGAGGTTTATAATTTTGATTGGCATCCCTTTCAGTTTCAGATTAAAAATAGAGTTGTGCTTATTACAGATCTCTGCGGTGTTCCGTTTTATAGTGCTCTTGTGCTTGAAAAGGTGCTGTCTATTTTCACTCGAAAAGTTCGATTTCCCAGAAAATGTTTAACAAACACTATTATATTTCCTCGAAACCCCAAACATACAACTTCTTTAGTATACCATACCGCCACGTCATGTCAAAAGCTGTTTCGAAAAATACTCCAATTAATTTTTTATTGTTAACAAACGCTTCATGAATTTCTGTTTCTAGAATGTTATCATTTGTTGACCGAGATTTGTGTCCGACACCCGATGGGTATATGGATACAGAGGAAGAAGAAGAAGAAGACCGAGATTTGCCACAGCCACTTTGAGCTGGGTTTAACAGATCTTTATTTTCTAAAACCCAAAATAGCCTGTTATTTATAATTTTTTCTAAGGCTTTACACATTGTGCACGTGAGAGATATGGGTCTGTAGTAGGGATGTTCCGAATATACAAAAATTCGTATTCGCGAATACGAATACCGAATACAAATACTCTTATGAATATTCGCGAATGCGAATACGAATACATGACTTTGAGTGAATAATATCAACATCAACATCGTTTTTGTACGCGCTGCAAATTTTAAAAATAGTATGGAAAATAGTTTTGTTTTTATTTAATGTTATAGAATGGTTAATATTAAAAAAAAATGTTTTATTTAATGTATGAATACTTGTTTTATATTTTTATTAAAATTCTTATCTATATTTCTATAATTTTAATGTCAAATACTCGTATAATATTCGTGTTAATTTTGGCGAATACGATTACGAATACAAATATTGAAAATATAGCGAATACTCGCGAATACGAATACGAGTATTCGGAACATCCCTAGTCTGTAGGATGATATTTGGTCTTGGGGTTTACTTTGTTTTAGTATTGGCAGTATGTTGGCTTGTGTCCATTTTTTAGGAAACTGTGACTACTCCAAGTTAAGTTGTAAATTTTGATCAAATATTCTTTCGCAGTTTTGGGTAGTTTTTGGAGAAATCTTCATCGGTGTTGTTATAAGCTATTAACCAAATTAATTTTAGTATCGTTAAGAGCTTCATTACCGCACTCAGTGCGGTAATGGCACTCTTTATATAAAAAATACATTAAACCAGAATTTATTGATGAAGATAAAATATTGAACAATACCTACATGTTTGCTTATGGCACTTAGCGAGACTCGTATGATTGCCACAAAACTCGGTTCACCGCCTCGTTTTGGCAATCAAACTTGTACCGGAAGACGGGGCTATTTGGAACATGCCTGCCTATTTGGAACAATAGGTAACTTTTTTGAATTTTCCGCCATACCAACTAATTCCGATGACAGGTTGGTTCGTGCACGTAACCACAGCTGGAAAACAAAATTCACTAACAAATGTTTACATTTGGTGACATTAATTTAATTTAGTTTAGCCCCAATTTAGAGGTCTAAATCAAGATAAGTTTTTGTTATTTTTGAATATCTCGAAAAGTCTCCCCTCTAGTGAGGTGATTAAATAAATTATTTAGTACATAACCTCAACAACAAATTTCTTTGTTTACTTTTTTTTGCATTTGATAGTAACGGGTGGAGCAGCTAAATTATATCAAAACTAACATTTGTAGGGTAATTTGGAACGCCTGAAAATGCCCTCAAAGACCCGTTATCTCTCGAAGCCGCCATACACTGTAAAAAATAATTGGGTAAAATTCCCCTAAAAATTGGTGGCCACTGGGTGGCCACCAATCGACAAGGAAATTTTACAATTAAGGGTATTTTTCACCCAAATTGTAAAATTACACACTCACCAAATAAAATTACACACTTATCGAGTAAAATTCCCCAGCCGTTGTAAATTTAATAAAAAAACTTACCTTTTGATAGAAATTCTATCGGGTAAATTTCCCTTTGCGTAAATTAACCTAGAAAAATTACCCTTCAGTGTAAATGTAACTACAAAAATTACCCTTCAGTGTAAATTTTACCAGAAAAATAACCTGCTGGTGTAAATGTAACCAACAAAACAAACCCACAAATAAATTGTTATGGGAACTATTACCTACACACATTAATTTTACCCAGAATCTTTTACTCCTTGGTTTATTTTTTTATTCTGAGAAGTATTATCTAATACGTACAGAATCTAATAAATATTATCTAGGTAACGTTCTTTATCTATTAGTTGGTTGAAAATTGTTAGGCAAATGTGATCATGATCAGGAACAAGAATCACATATACAATGTTTATTCAGTTTCTCATACCACTACATTATAATTTTGTAGTTGCATAACTATATATATATATATATATATATATATAAAATGAAACTTCAATGTCAAAAACATATTTATATATATATATATATATACTGCTCAACAAATGAGCTGGACCACCCATAAATATTGTATTTGTACATTACGTAACAAAAATACATATAAAAGTTTTTGTTTTATGAAAAACTATATTTAACAAAAATAAGGGGAAGATAAAAAAAGGAAAATAATAGTTTGAGTCTCCTCAAAACGTTTAAAAATTCTTGGCAACGATTTGGCATACTATCAACATTTGGGCAAAATTCAAAATTTTCAAATGATATTTTATTAATGAAATTAGTGTAATTTAAACTGTTACCAAAAATATCATGACTGTTCTTTTGGAAAATAGTTTTAAAAATTGCACCAATATATGCAAATGGTCCAGTTCATTTGTTCAGCAGTCTATTATGAAAATTATAGTTCTGAAAAAAGAAAAAAAGGCATAGCAGAAGAATTTGGCATTCCAGCAAAAACCATATCAACAATTTAAAAAAATAATAATTCTATTGGTATTTTTCTAAAGCAAATTAAATGTAAGTAAAAGTTAAGTGTGTATAAGTAATAAATATTTCCTTATTTATAGTAAAATTATATAAAAAGATCAAACATTAGAATTTTTTGTTCTCTTGCTACTTCGAGTTCAAGAGGTTTCACCGTATAGGAAAAAGCTTCCAACGAAAATCAACTACAAATAAAGTATATATAGTACAATATTAAAATGTAACATATAAGGAACTTACTTTCGTTGGCGCTTTAACTCAAACATCAGTAGGAGAAGAAATACATATTATTTTAAAACAGTGTTTCCTACAAAAATTACCTAAAAATAAGGTAAATGTAATAATTATTAAAAGATAATATAAAAGAAACTTACATACTTTTATAGGAGCTGTAAAAAGAACGAATGCTGCACATGCGTACCAATAAAAAACAAAGTTTACCTAAAAATTAAAATATATGTAGTACTAAAAAATAAAATATGAAAAACTTACTTTGTGGAAATGCTTCAAAAATCTCGAAGCTTATTCATCAGGCCAATTATTTGATGCCTTGAAGATTTTTTGGGGTTTTTTGAACCACTGTCTGGGTGAATTTTTAGTATATATGTTTGGATCATCTCAAGCGTATTGCATGCACTCTTTGGATATGCAAAACTTACAGTGTAATACAAAGCAAACATAATATGTATTGCATCTGACAGTTCTGAAGTTGTACAAATCACTGTTTTTTCTGCTACCACACAAAACTTGTCCATTCCTACAAATTGTATTTTAGTAAGCATCAGTCACAATAATAATCTTAAGGTTAAGAGTTATTTGCAGAATAACTTAATACCATGGGCTTTCAGCTGATTTTTAAACACTTTACATCTACATCGTTCTCGACTATCTGTTACATAATATTCCAGTTTTAACGTGAATTCCTATATAGATAGAGCATCCCGAGCTTGTATATTTGTACTGCAGAACAGGATCAAAGTAATTTTGTTCAACAGGATTCTTTCAGGTATAGGTTATATCCCAAAGAAAGAAAAATTATCAAACCACTTGTGTTCATTTTCGTGGAACTCAAAATGTAAATGCTGAATATGAAGCTAAAATGTGTGGCTCAAAAATGGTATAACAAAAATTATACAAAAAATTTCACGTAACCCCTATGATATCAAGTCACAGTTCGTATAAACTAAAATCATTTCTCAACATTTGTCAAAAGCTAGGGGGAGTCATAAAATTCAGAAAGATAGGTAACAATGATTAATAAAAGATTATTGAATTCAAAAGTAAAGTATAAATAATTTTAAAAAATTACCATCGCTATTCATAACCCTAATACATGGTCCAGTAATACCAAAATGTTCAATATCCGACTCGTCCTGAAAAATAATTTTAGAGAATTGGGACATTATTTTTTATCTACAACTTACATTTATTTTGCAGTAAATACTGTTGAATGTTTCTTTAAAATATGAAGTGAATATCACTAAAATGGTGTGCAATTTATCATCATCACTTAGATTGGCCGAAATGTTATTTATTATTTTTCTTCTAAGTCCAAAATTGAGAATTTTGTCCGCTTTTAATAACATCTTTGGGCAAAGAGTTTCCACTTTGTGGCCCATTAATTTGTGATAATGCCAGAATATACCATGTTTTGTTAATAATATTGGCCACTCTTGTTTAATAGTTGCTATTGTTGGAGAGTCTGGGGCGTTTAGAAACACCCGTTGAAATGTATAAGTTTTCTCCAATAAATCTAATACATTACTGTCTAGGTTTTCAGATTCAGCACTTGTGATTTTTTTTAATTTCATTTGAAGATCTTCAGGAGATTCTTCAGCTGTGGCTGCAGGTTCTAGTATTGCCGGTTGCCAATTGCTGCAGCCAGCTTGACGGCTAACCATCTGTTTCCTTTTAGCTATTGGTATATTTAATGGACTATCACAACTTCGCTTATGAGGTCTATTAATGTATTTTAAGTGATCTTTTAATTTACAAAACACTGTGTGAGACCCATCGCCCAGAACCACCCCATCGTCATCGGCATCTTCAAAAATCTTGGGATATCTACCAATAATTTTACTGGCAATAATTTTGATGGCCTTAGCAGGTATGTTCTTTTTTATTTGCAACATAGCATCGGCAACAACGTGGATGACGTCGGATATACTTCGCTTTTCTCTAATTCCCTTTTCGCAGTCTTGTAATGTGCTGGCATTCATCTTATCCCAAGGGATGGTGAAGGATTTCCAAGTATTTACTGAAATAGTATTAACATTTCTCTCTTCACAATCTTGCCCATCATCCATTTCAGATATGGAATCTACTGAAATATCTGCATCTGGAGGAGTTGGTGAATTCACTATGGAGACAGTGCTACAACTGCTAAAAGAATGTTCTGCTTTGGACGACTTCCAAATTTCATTGGGTTGCAACAGGATAAGAGTCTCATCTTTTAACATTTTTAAAACATTGCTATCTTCAATTAGTGTGCCATCGGACTCCAGTACGATGCGATCACCGTTTTTTTGCAATTTTGATGACCCTAAAAGTTATTAATATAGCTTTAAATCATGGATCTTTTTATTAGACTTTCAGGGTTGATAAACTATAATTCCATTGAAATATTGCTTTAGCACATGCACAGGTAGTAGTAATTAATAAATTAAATCAACTTAACAAACAGAAAAGCTAATGAAAGTGGTCTTGTTAGAAAGTATTAAAATAACAATAAGTTTAATGATGAATGTAATTAATGAAAGATGATCTTCTTCTTAAATGTACAAATTGCTTACCTTTAAGAATAACATTTTCATATAGATCTTCTGTATCCTCTACAGCCAGGAAAATTTTGGTTTCTCTGGACACATCCCAAATTTTGAATAGCAATGACATCTTCTTCAGAGTAACCTTTGCATAATTTTGTTTCAATAAAAGTTATAGGTGCTGATAAGTATGTAAGTAAATTAAAAAAAAAACTATTAAATCCCACCCTTAAAATACCTACGTTGACAAAACTACAAAATAAAATAAACCGCTATGAATAATCTGCTCTCAAAAAAATTTTTTTATTCAATCTTCAAGATTATCGTCTTGATTTAAACCTACCTCTAAAGCATTTCCAATGGTGCTGATTTGAATGAAAACAATGACTTTTCCCTACTATCATAATGCATACATGGTTCGTGAGCTAATAAATCTTTGTAATGGCAGCCATATATATTTGTTTTACTATCGTGCTTTGTAAAACTCTGTTCATAAAGACCTGTTTTTTTATTATAAAATACTTCAATTTTATTTCCCAAAAAGTATAAGTCATTATATTTGCAATTAATAATTACATATTTTATAGAACATAAAACAAAGTTACTAAATTCTGACTTTTTACAACACACGTGCATACCAGCGATGTAGTCAATTCCTCTATAGTTTGCTTTTGTAGATATAAATTTTATATCACTAAATCTGCAAAAATTAGTGATGTGATCTGATAAATCTTTTTCATAATCAAGAGCAGAATATTGAAGAGCTTCATCTGCAATAACTTTATCTGTAAATAAAGTGCGCTGGGTAGCATGCAATGCTTGTAATAACTGATGTCTTTCTGACAATGTATGAAGAATATTTTTAAAATTAGGAGATCGTTTTAGAATATTTTTGAAATATAAGTGTTTGCTTTCATAGCGGAGAGTCCACATGTGCCTCAGTGGTCCAAACATTTGTGTTAGAAATGGGTAATGTCGTAAGAAATGATGCTTCGGTCTTAGATTAACCTTGGAGAATAAGGTAAAGCGTAACTGAATATATTCATCAATGAGACTTTTTAAAAGAGCTATTTGACCAATTGAAACTTTTACTGCCATTATAATACAACATATCTCTCGGAGTATCCTCAGCATTTCCCAATAATCCGAATAACGGACATCATCACTAATAACTTCGTAGATAGCAAATGGAAAAATAAGAATTAATCGTAGGTTTTCGCTAGCACTGCCAACAAGTTTATCACCTTTTCTTATAAGTGGAACTTTGTCATACTTCGATTCGTATTTAAATCTTAGATTTTGCAATCTGTCATTAATGATTTCGTAAGTAAGACACTTTAAGGAAATAAGTTTATTCAAACATAGCATAAAATCGTATTCAAGTACTCCTTCTAAAACGTCATGAGCTAAACACGGGGGCAAGCCGGGATTACAAACATGGTAAAAACTGCATCGGTTTAAAATAGAATCTAATTTGACCCCATTTTTTGGTTCGCCTCCAGTTAATAATACTGTTATGTCTTCTTCATAAGAGGTAGGAGTTCTAACTGGAAATACTTGATTTGGATTATGTTGAAAGCATTTTTTTTTTGCATAACAATACCGACAAAAATATTCAACCGAACTAAAATTTTCCAAAAACCCACCAATCTGATGATTCCCTAAATTATCTCCAGATACTGCTACAATAGTACCTTTCACTGTTTCATTTCGTATCTCTACACCTTTGCATTCCAAATAGTTAATGTCTTTTAAAAGTACTTCCAAAATTTTATCAAACCCAAATATTTTTACATCACTCTCAAAACACAGTGCCACGAGCTGAATGTGGTCAACCTTAGATCGATTAAATGGAAGCAAATTCCCTAATGTCATGTAAATTCCTATAAGTTTATGTATTTTTCTTGAAGAACCTAGGGGATTGCACACTTCAAATGCATCTTGATAAAGTATAATTTGAAGTCCCTTAGGATGCTCTTGAAAAAACTTATTTTTCTTATAGCATACTCCATCAATAAAATTGGCAAGTATACCATTTGCAGATTTATGATTCGTTGCCCATTGGCTATAGATATCATCATAGGTAAATAACACCTTTAAAGTTTCTAAAACTGAAATGTACACAAAAAACCTTTTCTTTTTATTTTTTTCACCTAAGCTTATATCGACTGGGGGAACAAATCTATAATTTTGTTTGTAATATTGCTTTCTTATATATGGTGATCTTAATAAACCATCTGTAGTATTATGGGCCAATTTAAATAAATCTTGTATCGCAAAGGAATTTTTAAATTCCTGATTTTGTGTATCTTTCAAACAATTCGACATATTTTGCAAACTGATGTCATTAAGATCTGATATACCATCAATGAGTGTTTGTAAAGCAGAATCTGGAAGAAAATGCTTCGCCTGCAACTTCAAGTAAGTAGAAGCTAATGCGTTTACATATTGATCTGGAATATTTATGGTAGGCTCTAGTAATAATTTATTTGGTCTTATATTATCTAAAGTTAAATCAATAGGAGAATTCGATGACAATGAAGTATTGTTTATTTCAACACTTTGAACTTCCGCAATTTTATTACTACTCATATCACTCATCTTGCCGTCATTACTATGGTGAAAACGATATATATGACTCTTAATACTGGCAACAGTTTTATATGTGTGCAGAGGCTTTAAACATGGGGAATATGGACACTTCACAATTAAACCATTTCTAATATGATCATACAGGTGTGTAGACAATCGATGTTGTTGTCCAGTCACAAACTTACAGTGACGAACGTTACATTGAAACAAATTTATTGTTTGTTTAGTCTTAGCAAAATGTATTCTATACGCGTGATTTTTAAAACTCTTGTACTTTCCGTATTCTTGAAAACATCCAGGATATTTACATAGAAATCTAGCATTGTACACATTTCTGTGATAATACTGGTGACAATTATACTGCCTTAATGTAGTAAACACATGACTGCATATGTAGCAGTAAAAGCCCATTGCGTTGCCTATTTGTAGAGGTGTTATGTTATACTATTGTGACTGTTATCTTCACAATCTATCGAAATAAAATAAGAAATAGGTATACAAAAAGGAAAAAATGTTAACTTACCGTTTAAACTTTAAATGAACCACTACGCACAACGTGATCCCACAGAACAATACGCTAATACCAACGCGCCAAATTGCCACCGAACGACCGAACAAAAGCGATCGAATCAAATGCAAGATCTGCAAGATCAGCAAGATGATGACTGCGCGTCAAGCCAGAGTGCAAGCTGTCACCTTCGAGGTCAGAACTCAGAACTGTATTATTCAGAGTTAGATGCATAATGTAGGGCCGGCTGTCGGTCAACTGTTTTGGAGATTATTATAATAATTGGATCTCAAAGAACAGAAATTAGCGTACATTATATGAGGCTGTTTAATGCTCACATCTTTAAAACGCAACTATTTTGATGGTTTTTTATATTACTTCTACTTACTGAAAGGCGCTCCCGAAATTATTAAAACTATAATTTAAAATCCACTCGCACAATTCCAGCGAAAGGCGTCTTTGACGTCCCAAGATAAAACATATTTTCTCTATATTGGCCCTCTCCTTTCTGACGGCTTTGAATGAAAATAATAATATAGTGTGCTTGTTTTTTTAACAAAGATAACAAAACAGCTTTGGTTGCCGGGCGCTTGCTAATAAAAAAAAGTAGAAATTGACAGGCGGTACACTATCGAAACGTAAAAAACTGATGGCCGTATAGTGAGATTTTTACGATCTATTTTTATTATAATTCGGAGGTGCATTGGCACAGACTTCGCTCTCTGCCCCTTTATCGGGCTCTTTTATATTTTTTGCTTTCAAGCAACACATACCTTTCTCTAATTAAAAATTTGGTGCTAAGGTGAATTAGACTGTTTAAAAAATTACACATTTCTACGAAATCTTGTATTGGAATTGTTATAATAATTACATTAATAATAATAATAAATGATTTTAATTCTTTATATACCTAAAGACTAAATTATGTTGATCGCGCCAGTGTCAGCGCATATGTTCCTATTATGTTCATTGGCCCCGACACTGAGTAAAAGGTATACGGGGTTACAGATTATGATGATGATGTTCATTGGCCAATCGTTAATAATGGAAGCAGGATAAACTTAGCACCATAAACCTTATAATAGCTAATTTTAACTAGGCAAAAGAAGACCTAAAGAAAGAATATATTTACACCTTGATATAATTTTACCCTCACTGGAAAAACTTTACCCGTGAGGGTTGGAAATTTACGAATAATGGTCGCACATTTACCCAAGATGGTTGCAAATTTACCATCTCAAGGGTACATTTTCTCTCACGTTTATGGTAAACTTACACATAAAGAGGTAATTGTGTACCTTTTAGTTGAAAAATACCCCGAATGTTAAATTACATGGCACAATTGCCTCAACTTTAAGGTATTAAAAACTTTACCTCAAAAACGAGATAATAGTACACTGATATGTCGAAGTAAATGTACCTTTTTACACCGTTAAAATTTCACCCATTTTTTACAGTGATATGTCAATACTATATAAAATTTCTCTGCATCCAAAAAATTCAATTTTAATAGTACCGTATTAAAGTACGTTAAAAATTCTGAAAAGCACGTTGTGCGGTAAATATTAGCTACAGGAAATATTATTGAGCTAATGTGATAGCTAGGGGCGATCAGAATTTAATAAATTTGGCCATAATATGCGTGCCATTGTTAGCAGGTGATCAATAACTGACTTAAAATCGATTGCTGTGGTAATAGCTATTGTAGTAGTATATATGGAGACCATCTAACCATATGTCAATACTATATAAAATTTCTCTTCATCCAAAAAATTTAATTTTAATAGTTTCTTATTAAAGTACGTTAAAATGTCTGAAAAGCAAGTTTTGCAGCAAATATTAACTACAGGAAATATTATTGAGCTAATGTGATAGCTAGGGGCCATCAGAATTTAATAAATTTGACCATAATATGCGTGCCATTATTAGCAGGTGATCAATATCTGACTTAAAATCGATTGCTGTTGTAATAGCCCATGTAGTAGTATATATGGAGACCATCTAACCATATGTCAATACTATATAAAATTTCTCTGCATCCAAAAAATTTAATTTTAATAGTTTCTTATTAAAGTACGTTAAAATGTCTGAAAAGCAACTTTGCAGCAAATATTAACTACAGGAAATATTATTGAGCTAATGTGATAGCTAGGGGCCATCAGAATTTAATAAATTTGACCATAATATGCGTGCCATTATTAGCAGGTGATCAATATCTGACCTAAAATAGATTGCTGTTGTAATAGCCCATGTAGTAGTATATATGGAGACCATCTAACCATATGTCAATACTATATAAAATTTCTCTGCATCCAAAAAATTTAATTTTAATAGTTTCTTATTAAAGTACGTTAAAATGTCTGAAAAGCAAGTTTTGCAGCAAATATTAACTACAGGAAATATTATTGAGCTAATGTGATAGCTAGGGGCCATCAGAATTTAATAAATTTGACCATAATATGCGTGCCATTATTAGCAGGTGATCAATATCTGACTTAAAATCGATTGCTGTTGTAATAGCCCATGTAGTTTTATATATGGAGACCATTTAACCATATGTCAATACTATATTAAATTTCTCTGCATCCAAAAAATTCAATTTTAATAGTATAGTATTAAGGTACGTCAAAATGTCTGAAAAGCAAGTTTTGCAGCAAATATTAACTACAGGAAATATTATTGAACTAATGTGATAGCTAGGGGCGATCAGAATTTAATAAATTTGGCCATAATATGCGTGCCATTGTTAGCAGGTGTTAAATTACTGACTTAAAAGCGATTCCTGTGGTAATAGCCCTTGTAGTAGTATATATGGAAACCATTTAACCATATGTTAATACAATATAAAATTTCTCTGCATCCAAAAAATTCAATTTTAATAGTACCGTATTAAAGTACGTTAAAAATTCTGAAAAGCACGTTGTGCGGTAAATATTAGCTACAGGAAATATTATTGAGCTAATGTGATAGCCAGGGGCGATCAGAATTTAATAAATTTGGCCATAATATGCGTGCCATTGTTAGCAGGTGATCAATAACTGACTTAAAATCGATTGCTGTGGTAATAGCTATTGTAGTAGTATATATGGAGACCATCTAACCATATGTCAATACTATATAAAATTTCTCTGCATCCAAAAAATTCAATTTTAATAGTATAGTATTAAGGTACGTCAAAATGTCTGAAAAGCAAGTTTTGCAGCAAATATTAACTACAGGAAATATTATTGAGCTAATGTGATAGCTAGGGGCCATCAGAATTTAATAAACTTGGCGATAATATGCGTGCCAACATTAGCATTTTTTCAATTACTGACTTCAAAGCGATTGCTGTGGTAATAGCCCTTGTAGTAGTATATATGGAGAACATTTAACCATATGTCAATACTATATAAAATTTCTCTGCATCCAAAAAATTCAATTTTAATAGTACCGTATTAAAGTACGTTAAAAATTCTGAAAAGCACGTTGTGCGGTAAATATTAGCTACAGGAAATATTATTGAGCTAATGTGATAGCTAGGGGCGATCAGAATTTAATAAATTTGGCCATTATATGCGTGCCATTATTAGCAGGTGATCAATATCTGACTTAAAATCGATTGCTGTTGTAATAGCCCATGTAGTAGTATATATGGAGACCATCTAACCATATGTAAATACTATATAAAATTTCTCTGCATCCAAAAAATTTAATTTTAATAGTTTCTTATTAAAGTACGTTAAAATGTCTGAAAAGCAAGTTTTGCAGCAAATATTAACTACAGGAAATATTATTGAGCTAATGTGATAGCTAGGGGCGATCAGAATTTAATAAATTTGGCCATAATATGCGTGCCATTGTTAGCAGGTGATCAATAACTGACTTAAAATTGATTGCTGTGGTAATAGCTATTGTAGTAGTATATATGGAGACCATCTAACCATATGTCAATACTATATAAAATTTCTCTTCATCCAAAAAATTCAATTTTAATAGTTTCTTATTAAAGTACGTTAAAATGTCTGAAAAGCAAGTTTTTCAGCAAATATTAACTACAAGAAATATTATTGAGCTAATGTGATAGCTAGGGGCCATCAGAATTTAATAAATTTGACCATAATATGCGTGCCATTATTAGCAGGTGATCAATATCTGACTTAAAATCGATTGCTGTTGTAATAGCCCATGTAGTAGTATATATGGAGACCATTTAACCATACGTCAATACTATATAAAATTTTTCCGCATCTATAAAATTTAATTTTAATAGTTTCTTATTAAAGTACGTTAAAATGTCTGAAAAGCAAGTTTTGCAGCAAATATTAGCTACAGGAAATATTATTGAGCTAATGTGATAGCTAGGGGCGATCAGAATTTAATAAATTTGGCCATAATATGCGTGCCATTGTTAGCAGGTGATCAATAACTGACTTAAAATCGATTGCTGTGGTAATAGCTATTGTAGTAGTATATATGGAGACCATTGAAGCCTATGTCAATACTATATTAAATTTCTCTGCATCCAAAAAATTCAATTTTAATAGTTTCTTATTAAAGTACGTTAAAATGTCTGAAAAGCAAGTTTTGCAGCAAATATTAACTACAGGAAATATTATTGAGCTAATGTGATAGCCAGGGGCCATCAGAATTTAATAAATTTGACCATTATATGCGTGCCATTATTAGCAGGTGATCAATATCTGACTTAAAATCGATTGCTGTTGTAATAGCCCATGTAGTAGTATATATGGAGACCATCTAACCATATGTAAATACTATATAAAATTTCTCTGCATCCAAAAAATTTAATTTTAATAGTTTCTTATTAAAGTACGTTAAAATGTCTGAAAAGCAAGTTTTGCAGCAAATATTAACTACAGGAAATATTATTGAGCTAATGTGATAGCTAGGGGCGATCAGAATTTAATAAATTTGGCCATAATATGCGTCCCATTGTTAGCAGGTGATCAATAACTAACTTAAAATCGATTGCTGTGGTAATAGCTATTGTAGTAGTATATATAGAGACCATTGAAGCATATGTCAATACTATATTAAATTTCTCTGCATCCAAAAAATTCAATTTTAATAGTATAGTCATAAGGTAAGTCAAAATGTCTGAAAAGCAAGTTTTGCAGCAAATATTAACTACAGGAAATATTATTGAGCTAATGTGATAGCTAGGGGCCATCAGAATTTAATAAATTTGGCCATAATGTGCGTGCCATTGTTAGCAGGTGATCAATAACTGACTTAAAATCGATTGCTGTGGTAATAGCTATTGTAGTAGTATATATGGAGACCATCTAACCATATGTCAATACTATATAAAATTTCTCTTCATCCAAAAAATTTAATTTTAATAGTTTCTTATTAAAGTACGTAAAAATGTCTGAAAAGCAAGTTTTGCAGCAAATATTAACTACAGGAAATATTATTGAGCTAATGTGATAGCTAGGGGCCATCAGAATTTAATAAATTTGACCATAATATGCGTGCCATTATTAGCAGGTGATCAATATCTGACTTAAAATCGATTGCTGTTGTAATAGCCCATGTAGTAGTATATATGGAGACCATCTAACCATATGTAAATACTATATAAAATTTCTCTGCATCCAAAAAATTTAATTTTAATAGTTTCTTATTAAAGTACGTTAAAATGTCTGAAAAGCAAGTTTTGCAGCAAATATTAACTACAGGAAATATTATTGAGCTAATGTGATAGCTAGGGGCCATCAGAATTTAATAAAATTGACCATAATATGCGTGCCATTATTAGCAGGTGATCAATATCTGACTTAAAATCGATTGCTGTTGTAATAGCCCATGTAGTAGTATATATGGAGACCATTTAACCATATGTCAATACTATATTAAATTTCTCTGCATCCAAAAAATTCAATTTTAATAGTATAGTATTAAGGTACGTCAAAATGTCTGAAAAGCAAGTTTTGCAGCAAATATTAACTACAGGAAATATTATTGAGCTAATGTGATAGCTAGGGGCGATCAGAATTTAATAAATTTGGCCATAATATGCGTGCCATTGTTAGCAGGTGTTAAATTACTGACTTAAAAGCGATTCCTGTGGTAATAGCCCTTGTAGTAGTATATATGGAAACCATTTAACCATATGTTAATACTATATAAAATTTCTCTGCATCCAAAAAATTCAATTTTAATAGTACCGTATTAAAGTACGTTAAAAATTCTGAAAAGCACGTTGTGCGGTAAATATTAGCTACAGGAAATATTATTGAGCTAATGTGATAGCTAGGGGCGATCAGAATTTAATAAATTTGGCCATAATATGCGTGCCATTGTTAGCAGGTGATCAATAACTGACTTAAAATCGATTGCTGTGGTAACAGCTATTGTAGTAGTATATATGGAGACCATCTAACCATATGTCAATACTATATAAAATTTCTCTTCATCCAAAAAATTCAATTTTAATAGTTTCTTATTAAAGTACGTTAAAATGTCTGAAAAGCAAGTTTTGCAGCAAATGTTAACTACAGGAAATATTATTGAGCTAATGTGATAGCTAGGGGCCATCAGAATTTAATAAATTTGACCATAATATGCGTGCCATTATTAGCAGGTGATCAATATCTGACTTAAAATCGATTGCTGTTGTAATAGCCCATGTAGTAGTATATATGGAGACCATTTAACCATATGTCAATACTATATAAAATTTTTCCGCATCTATAAAATTTAATTTTAATAGTTTCTTATTAAAGTACGTTAAAATGTCTGAAAAGCAAGTTTTGCAGCAAATATTAACTACAGGAAATATTATTGAGCTAATGTGATAGCTAGGGGCGATCAGAATTTAATAAATTTGGCCATAATATGCGTGCCATTGTTAGCAGGTGATCAATAACTAACTTAAAATCGATTGCTGTGGTAATAGCTATTGTAGTAGTATATATAGAGACCATTGAAGCATATGTCAATACTATATTAAATTTCTCTGCATCCAAAAAATTCAATTTTAATAGTATAGTCATAAGGTACGTCAAAATGTCTGAAAAGCAAGTTTTGAAGCAAATATTAACTACAGGAAATATTATTGAGCTAATGTGATAGCTAGGGGCCATCAGAATTTAATAAACTTGGCGATAATATGCGTGCCAAAATTAGCATTTTTTCAATTACTGACTTAAAAGCGATTGCTGTGGTAATAGCCCTTGTAGTAGTATATATGGAGAACATTTAACCATATGTCAATACTATATAAAATTTCTCTGCATCCAAAAAATTCAATTTTAATAGTACCGTATTAAAGTACGTTAAAAATTCTGAAAAGCACGTTGTGCGGTAAATATTAGCTACAGGAAATATTATTGAGCTAATGTGATAGCTAGGGGCGATCAGAATTTAATAAATTTGGCCATAATATGCGTGCCATTGTTAGCAGGTGATCAATAACTGACTTAAAATCGATTGCTGTGGTAATAGCTATTGTAGTAGTATATATGGAGACCATCTAACCATATGTCAATACTATATAAAATTTCTCTTCATCCAAAAAATTTAATTTTAATAGTTTCTTATTAAAGTACGTTAAAATGTCTGAAAAGCAAGTTTTGCAGCAAATATTAACTACAGGAAATATTATTGAGCTAATGTGATAGCTAGGGGCCATCAGAATTTAATCAATTTGACCATAATTTGCGTGCCATTATTAGCAGGTGATCAATATCTGACTTAAAATCGATTGCTGTTGTAATAGCCCATGTAGTAGTATATATGGAGACCATCTAACCATATGTCAATACTATATAAAATTTCTCTGCATCCAAAAAATTTAATTTTAATAGTTTCTTATTAAAGTACGTTAAAATGTCTGAAAAGCAAGTTTTGCAGCAAATATTAACTACAGGAAATATTATTGAGCTAATGTGATAGCTAGGGGCCATCAGAATTTAATAAATTTGACCATAATATGCGTGCCATTATTAGCAGGTGATCAATATCTGACCTAAAATCGATTGCTGTTGTAATAGCCCATGTAGTAGTATATATGGAGACCATCTAACCATATGTCAATACTATATAAAATTTCACTGCATCCAAAAAATTTAATTTTAATAGTTTCTTATTAAAGTACGTTAAAATGTCTGAAAAGCAAGTTTTGCAGCAAATATTAACTACAGGAAATATTATTGAGCTAATGTGATAGCTAGGGGCCATCAGAATTTAATAAATTTGACCATAATATGCGTGCCATTATTAGCAGGTGATCAATATCTGACTTAAAATCGATTGCTGTTGTAATAGCCCATGTAGTTTTATATATGGAGACCATTTAACCATATGTCAATACTATATTAAATTTCTCTGCATCCAAAAAATTCAATTTTAATAGTATAGTATTAAGGTACGTCAAAATGTCTGAAAAGCAAGTTTTGCAGCAAATATTAACTACAGGAAATATTATTGAACTAATGTGATAGCTAGGGGCGATCAGAATTTAATAAATTTGGCCATAATATGCGTGCCATTGTTAGCAGGTGTTAAATTACTGACTTAAAAGCGATTCCTGTGGTAATAGCCCTTGTAGTAGTATATATGGAAACCATTTAACCATATGTTAATACAATATAAAATTTCTCTGCATCCAAAAAATTCAATTTTAATAGTACCGTATTAAAGTACGTTAAAAATTCTGAAAAGCACGTTGTGCGGTAAATATTAGCTACAGGAAATATTATTGAGCTAATGTGATAGCCAGGGGCGATCAGAATTTAATAAATTTGGCCATAATATGCGTTCCAACATTAGCATTTTTTCAATTACTGACTTCAAAGCGATTGCTGTGGTAATAGCTATTGTAGTAGTATATATGGAGACCATCTAACCATATGTCAATACTATATAAAATTTCTCTGCATCCAAAAAATTCAATTTTAATAGTATAGTATTAAGGTACGTCAAAATGTCTGAAAAGCAAGTTTTGCAGCAAATATTAACTACAGGAAATATTATTGAGCTAATGTGATAGCTAGGGGCCATCAGAATTTAATAAACTTGGCGATAATATGCGTGCCAACATTAGCATTTTTTCAATTACTGACTTCAAAGCGATTGCTGTGGTAATAGCCCTTGTAGTAGTATATATGGAGAACATTTAACCATATGTCAATACTATATAAAATTTCTCTGCATCCAAAAAATTCAATTTTAATAGTACCGTATTAAAGTACGTTAAAAATTCTGAAAAGCACGTTGTGCGGTAAATATTAGCTACAGGAAATATTATTGAGCTAATGTGATAGCTAGGGGCGATCAGAATTTAATAAATTTGGCCATAATATGCGTGCCATTGTTAGCAGGTGATCAATAACTGACTTAAAATCGATTGCTGTGGTAATAGCTATTGTAGTAGTATATATGGAGACCATCTAACCATATGTCAATACTATATAAAATTTCTCTTCATCCAAAAAATTCAATTTTAATAGTTTCTTATTAAAGTACGTTAAAATGTCTGAAAAGCAAGTTTTGCAGCAAATATTAACTACAAGAAATATTATTGAGCTAATGTGATAGCTAGGGGCCATCAGAATTTAATAAATTTGACCATAATATGCGTGCCATTATTAGCAGGTGATCAATATCTGACTTAAAATCGATTGCTGTTGTAATAGCCCATGTAGTAGTATATATGGAGACCATTTAACCATATGTCAATACTATATAAAATTTTTCCGCATCTATAAAATTTAATTTTAATAGTTTCTTATTAAAGTACGTTAAAATGTCTGAAAAGCAAGTTTTGCAGCAAATATTAGCTACAGGAAATATTATTGAGCTAATGTGATAGCTAGGGGCGATCAGAATTTAATAAATTTGGCCATAATATGCGTGCCATTGTTAGCAGGTGATCAATAACTGACTTAAAATCGATTGCTGTGGTAATAGCTATTGTAGTAGTATATATGGAGACCATTGAAGCATATGTCAATACTATATTAAATTTCTCTGCATCCAAAAAATTCAATTTTAATAGTTTCTTATTAAAGTACGTTAAAATGTCTGAAAAGCAAGTTTTGCAGCAAATATTAACTACAGGAAATATTATTGAGCTAATGTGATAGCTAGGGGCCATCAGAATTTAATAAATTTGACCATAATATGCGTGCCATTATTAGCAGGTGATCAATATCTGACTTAAAATCGATTGCTGTTGTAATAGCCCATGTAGTAGTATATATGGAGACCATTTAACCATATGTCAATACTATATAAAATTTTTCCGCATCTATAAAATTTAATTTTAATAGTTTCTTATTAAAGTACGTTAAAATGTCTGAAAAGCAAGTTTTGCAGCAACTATTAACTACAGGAAATATTATTGAGCTAATGTGATAGCTAGGGGCGATCAGAATTTAATAAATTTGGCCATAATATGCGTGCCATTGTTAGCAGGTGATCAATAACTGACTTAAAATCGATTGCTGTGGTAATAGCTATTGTAGTAGTATATATGGAGACCATTGAAGCATATGTCAATACTATATTAAATTTCTCTGCATCCAAAAAATTCAATTTTAATAGTATAGTCATAAGGTACGTCAAAATGTCTGAAAAGCAAGTTTTGCAGCAAATATTAACTACAGGAAATATTATTGAGCTAATGTGATAGCTAGGGGCCATCAGAATTTAATAAACTTGGCGATAATATGCGTGCCAAAATTAGCATTTTTTCAATTACTGACTTAAAAGCGATTGCTGTGGTAATAGCCCTTGTAGTAGTATATATGGAGAACATTTAACCATATGTCAATACTATATAAAATTTCTCTGCATCCAAAAAATTCAATTTTAATAGTACCGTATTAAAGTACGTTAAAAATTCTGAAAAGCACGTTGTGCGGTAAATATTAGCTACAGGAAATATTATTGAGCTAATGTGATAGCTAGGGGCGATCAGAATTTAATAAATTTGGCCATAATATGCGTGCCATTGTTAGCAGGTGATCAATAACTGACTTAAAATCGATTGCTGTGGTAATAGCTATTGTAGTAGTATATATGGAGACCATCTAACCATATGTCAATACTATATAAAATTTCTCTTCATCCAAAAAATTTAATTTTAATAGTTTCTTATTAAAGTACGTTAAAATGTCTGAAAAGCAAGTTTTGCAGCAAATATTAACTACAGGAAATATTATTGAACTAATGTGACAGCTAGGGGCCATCAGAATTGACTAAACTTGGCCATAATATGCGTGCCAACATTAGCAGGTGTTAAATTACTGACTTAAAAGCGATTGCTGTGGTAATAGCCCTTGTAGTAGTATATATGGAAACCATTTAACCATATGTTAATACTACCTATATAAAATTTCTCTGCATCCAAAAAATTCAAGTTTAATAGTACCGTATTAAAGTACCTTAAAAATTCTGAAAAGCACGTTGTGCGGTAAATATTAGCTACAGGAAATATTATTGAGCTAATGTGATAGCTAGGGGCGATCAGAATTTAATAAATTTGGCCATAATATGCGTGCCATTGTTAGCAGGTGATCAATAACTGACTTAAAATCGATTGCTGTGGTTATAGCTATTGTAGTAGTATATATGGAGACCATCTAACCATATGTCAATACTATATAAAATTTCTCTGCATCCAAAAAATTCAATTTGAATAGTATAGTATTAAGGTACGTCAAAATGTCTGAAAAGCAAGTTTTGCAGCAAATATTAACTACAGGAAATATTATTGAGCTAATGTGATAGCTAGGGGCCATCAGAATTTAATAAACTTGGCGATAATATGCGTGCCAACATTAGCATTTTTTCAATTACTGACTTAAAAGCGATTGCTGTGGTAATAGCCCTTGTAGTAGTATATATGGAGAACATTTAACCATATGTCAATACTATATAAAATTTCTCTGCATCCAAAAAATTCAATTTTAATAGTACCGTATTAAAGTACGTTAAAAATTCTGAAAAGCACGTTGTGCGGTAAATATTAGCTACAGGAAATATTATTGAGCTAATGTGATAGCTAGGGGCGATCAGAATTTAATAAATTTGGCCATAATATGCGTGCCATTGTTAGCAGGTGATCAATAACTGACTTAAAATCGATTGCTGTGGTAATAGCTATTGTAGTAGTATATATGGAGACCATCTAACCATATGTCAATACTATATAAAATTTCTCTTCATCCAAAAAATTTAATTTTAATAGTTTCTTATTAAAGTACGTTAAAATGTCTGAAAAGCAAGTTTTGCAGCAAATATTAACTACAGGAAATATTATTGAACTAATGTGACAGCTAGGGGCCATCAGAATTGACTAAAACTTGGCCAATAATATGCGTGCCAACATTAGCAGGTGTTAAATTACTGACTTAAAAGCGATTGCTGTGGTAATAGCCCTTGTAGTAGTATATATGGAAACCATTTAACCATATGTTAATACTACCTATATAAAATTTCTCTGCATCCAAAAAATTCAAGTTTAATAGTACCGTATTAAAGTACCTTTAAAAATTCTGAAAAGCACGTTGTGCGGTAAATATTAGCTACAGGAAATATTATTGAGCTAATGTGATAGCTAGGGGCGATCAGAATTTAATAAATTTGGCCATAATATGCGTGCCATTGTTAGCAGGTGATCAATAACTGACTGACTTAAAATCGATTGCTGTGGTTATAGCTATTGTAGTAGTATATATGGAGACCATCTAACCATATGTCAATACTATATAAAATTTCTCTGCATCCAAAAAATTCAATTTGAATAGTATAGTATTAAGGTACGTCAAAATGTCTGAAAAGCAAGTTTTGCAGCAAATATTAACTACAGGAAATATTATTGAGCTAATGTGATAGCTAGGGGCCATCAGAATTTAATAAACTTGGCGATAATATGCGTGCCAACATTAGCATTTTTTCAATTACTGACTTAAAAGCGATTGCTGTGGTAATAGCCCTTGTAGTAGTATATATGGAGAACATTTAACCATATGTCAATACTATATAAAATTTCTCTGCATCCAAAAAATTCAATTTTAATAGTACCGTATTAAAGTACGTTAAAAATTCTGAAAAGCACGTTGTGCGGTAAATATTAGCTACAGGAAATATTATTGAGCTAATGTGATAGCTAGGGGCGATCAGAATTTAATCAATTTGGCCATAATATGCGTGCCATTGTTAGCAGGTGATCAATAACTGACTTAAAATCGATTGCTGTGGTAATAGCTATTGTAGTAGTATATATGGAGACCATCTAACCATATGTCAATACTATATAAAATTTCTCTTCATCCAAAAAATTTAATTTTAATAGTTTTCTTATTAAAGTACGTTAAAATGTCTGAAAAGCAAGTTTTGCAGCATATATTAACTACAGGAGATATTATTGAGCTAATGTGATAGCTAGGGGCCATCAAAATTTAATAAATTTGACCATAATATGCGTGCCATTATTAGCAGGGTGATCAATATCTGACTTAAAATCGATTGCTGTTGTAATAGCCCCATGTAGTAGTATATATGGAGACCATCTAACCATATGTCAACACTATATAAAATTTCTCTGCATCCAAAAAATTTAATTTTAATAGTTTCTTATTAAAGTACGTTAAAATGTCTGAAAAGCAAGTTTTGCAAGCAAATATTAACTACAGGAAATATTATTGAGCTAATGTGATAGCTAGGGGCCATCAGAATTTAATAAATTTGACCATAATATGCGTGCCATTATTAGCAGGTGATCAATCTCTGACTTAAAATCGATTGCTGTTGTAATAGCCCATGTAGTAGTATATATGGAGACCATTTAACCATATGTCAATACTATATAAAAATTTTCCGCATCTATAAAATTAAATTTTAATAGTATAGTATTAAGGTACGTTAAAACGTTTGAAAAGCACGATTTGCGGCAAATATTAGCTACAGGAAATATTATTGAGCTAATGTGATAGCTAGGGGCGATCAGAATTTAATAAATTTGGCCATAATATGCGTGCCATTGTTAGCAGGTGATCAATAACTGACTTAAAATCGATTGCTGTGGTAATAGCTATTGTAGTAGTATATATGGAGACCATTGAACCATATGTCAATACTATATTAAATTTCTCTGCATCCAAAAGATTCAGTTTTAATAGTATGGTATTAAGGTACGTCAAAATGTCTGAAAAGCAAGTTTTGCAGCAAATATTAACTACAGGAAATATTATTGAGCTAATGTGATAGCTAGGGGCCATCAGAATTTAATAAACTTGGCGATAATATGCGTGCCAACATTAGCATTTTTTCAATTACTGACTTAAAAGCGATTGCTGTGGTAATAGCCCTTGTAGTAGTATATATGGAGAACATTTAACCATATGTCAATACTATATAAAATTTCTCTGCATCCAAAAAATTCAATTTTAATAGTACCGTATTAAAGTACGTTAAAAATTCTGAAAAGCACGTTGTGCGGTAAATATTAGCTACAGGAAATATTATTGAGCTAATGTGATAGCTAGGGGCGATCAGAATTTAATAAATTTGGCCATAATATGCGTGCCATTGTTAGCAGGTGATCAATAACTGACTTAAAATCGTTTGCTGTGGTAATAGCTATTGTAGTAGTATATATGGAGACCATCTAACCATATGTCAATACTATATAAAATTTCTCTTCATCCAAAAAATTTAATTTTAATAGTTTCTTATTAAAGTACGTTAAAATGTCTGAAAAGCAAGTTTTGCAGCAAATATTAATTACAGGAAATATTATTGAGCTAATGTGATAGCTAGGGGCCATCAGAATTTAATAAATTTGACCATAATATGCGTGCCATTATTAGCAGGTGATCAATATCTGACTTAAAATCGATTGCTGTGGTAATAGCTATTGTAGTAGTATATATGGAGACCATCTAACCATATGTCAATACTATATAAAATTTCTCTTCATCCAAAAAATTTAATATTAATAGTTTCTTATTAAAGTACGTTAAAATGTCTGAAAAGCAAGTTTTGCAGCAAATATTAACTACAGAAAATATTATTGAACTAATGTGACAGCTAGGGGCCATCAGAATTGATTAAACTTGGCCATAATATGCGTGCCAACATTAGCAGGTGTTAAATTGCTGACTTAAAATCGATTGCTGTGGTAATAGCTATTGTAGTAGTATATATGGAGACCATCTAACCATATGTCAATACTATATAAAATTTCTCTGCATCCAAAAAATTCAATTTTAATAGTACCGTATTAAAGTACGTTAAAAATTCTGAAAAGCACGTTGTGCGGTAAATATTAGCTACAGGAAATATTATTGAGCTAATGTGATAGCTAGGGGCGATCAGAATTTAATAAATTTGGCCATAATATGCGTGCCATTGTTAGCAGGTGATCAATAACTGACTTAAAATCGATTGCTGTGGTAATAGCTATTGTAGTAGTATATATGGAGACCATCTAACCATATGTCAATACTATATAAAATTTCTCTGCATCCAAATAATTCAATTTTAATAGTATAGTATTAAGGTACGTCAAAATGTCTGAAAAGCAAGTTTTGCAGCAAATATTAACTACAGGATATATTATTGAGCTAATGTGACAGCTAGGGGCCATCAGAATTTAATAAACTTGGCGATAATATGCGTGCCAACATTAGCATTTTTTCAATTACTGACTTAAAAGCGATTGCTGTGGTAATAGCCCTTGTAGTAGTATATATGGAGAACATTTAACCATATGTCAATACTATATAAAATTTCTCTGCATCCAAAAAATTCAATTTTAATAGTACCGTATTAAAGTACGTTAAAAATTCTGAAAAGCACGTTGTGCGGTAAATATTAGCTACAGGAAATATTATTGAGCTAATGTGATAGCTAGGGGCGATCAGAATTTTATAAATTTGGCCATAATATGCGTGCCATTGTTAGCAGGTGATCAATAACTGACTTAAAATCGATTGCTGTGGTAATAGCTATTGTAGTAGTATATATGGAGACCATCTAACCATATGTCAATACTATATAAAATTTCTCTTCATCCAAAAAATTTAATTTTAATAGTTTCTTATTAAAGTACGTTAAAATGTCTGAAAAGCAAGTTTTGCAGCAAATATTAACTACAGGAAATATTATTGAACTAATGTGACAGCTAGGGGCCATCAGAATTGATTAAACTTGGCCATAATATGCGTGCCAACATTAGCAGGTGTTAAATTGCTGACTTAAAATCGATTGCTGTGGTAATAGCTATTGTAGTAGTATATATGGAGACCATCTAACCATATGTCAATACTATATAAAATTTCTCTTCATCCAAAAAATTTAATTTTAATAGTTTCTTATTAAAGTACGTTAAAATGTCTGAAAAGCAAGTTTTGCAGCAAATATTAACTACAGGAAATATTATTGAGCTAATGTGATAGCTAGGGGCCATCAGAATTTAATAAATTTGACCATAATATGCGTGCCATTATTAGCAGGTGATCAATATCTGACTTAAAAACGATTGCTGTTGTAATAGCCCATGTAGTAGTATATATGGAGACCATCTAACCATATGTCAATACTATATAAATTTCTCTGCATCCAAAAAATTTAATTTTAATAGTTTCTTATTAAAGTACGTTAAAATGTCTGTAAAGCAAGTTTTGCAGCAAATATTAACTACAGGAAATATTATTGAGCTAATGTGATAGCTAGGGGCCATCAGAATTTAATAAATTTGACCATAATATGCGTGCCATTATTAGCAGGTGATCAATATCTGACTTAAAATCGATTGCTGTAGTAATAGCCCATGTAGTAGTATATATGGAGACCATTTAACCATATGTCAATACTATATAAAATTTTTCCGCATCTATAAAATTAAATTTTAATAGTATAGTATTAAGGTACGTTAAAACGTTTGAAAAGCACGATTTGCGGCAAATATTAGCTACAGGAAATATTATTGAGCTAATGTGATAGCTAGGGGCGATCAGAATTTAATAAATTTGGCCATAATATGCGTGCCATTGTTAGCAGGTGATCAATAACTGACTTAAAATCGATTGCTGTGGTAATAGCTATTGTAGTAGTATATATGGAGACCATTGAACCATATGTCAATACTATATTAAATTTCTCTGCATCCAAAAAATTCAATTTTAATAGTACCGTATTAAAGTACGTCAAAATGTCTGAAAAGCAAGTTTTGCAGCAAATATTAACTACAGGAAATATTATTGAGCTAATGTGATAGCTAGGGGCGATCAGAATTTAATAAATTTGGCCATAATATGCGTGCCATTGTTAGCAGGTGATCAATAACTGACTTAAAATCGATTGCTGTGGTAATAGCTATTGTAGTAGTATATATGGAGACCATCTAACCATATGTCATTACTATATAGAATTTCTCTTCATCCAAAAAATTTAATTTTAATAGTTTCTTATTAAAGTACGTTAAAATGTCTGAAAATCAAAGTTTTGCAGCAAATATTAACTACAGGAAATATTATTGAACTAATGTGACAGCTAGGGGCCATCAGAATTGATTAAACTTGGCCATAATATGCGTGCCAACATTAGCAGGTGTTATATTGCTGACTTAAAATCGATTGCTGTGGTAATAGCTATTGTAGTAGTATATATGGAGACCATCTAACCATATGTCAATACTATATAAAATTTCTCTGCATCCAAAAAATTCAATTTTAATAGTACCGTATTAAAGTACGTTAAAAATTCTGAAAAGCACGTTGTGCGGTAAATATTAGCTACAGGAAATATTATTGAGCCAATGTGATAGCTAGGGGCGATCAGAATTTAATAAATTTGGCCATAATATGCGTGCCATTGTTAGCAGGTGATCAATAACTGACTTAAAATCGATTGCTGTGGTAATAGCTATTGTAGTAGTATATATGGAGACCATCTAACCATATGTCAATACTATATAAAATTTCTCTTCATCCAAAAAATTTAATTTTAATAGTTTCTTATTAAAGTACGTTAAAATGTCTGAAAAGCAAGTTTTTCAGCAAATATTAACTACACTAAATATTATTGAACTAATGTGACAGCTAGGGGCCATCAGAATTGATTAAACTTGGCCATAATATGCGTGCCAACATTAGCAGGTGTTAAATTGCTGACTTAAAATCGATTGCTGTGGTAATAGCTATTGTAGTAGTATATATGGAGACCATCTAACCATATGTCAATACTATATAAAATTTCTCTTCATCCAAAAAATTTAATTTTAATAGTTTCTTATTAAAGTACGTTAAAATGTCTGAAAAGCAAGTTTTTCAGCAAATATTAACTACAGGAAATATTATTGAACTAATGTGACAGCTAGGGGCCATCAGAATTGATTAAACTTGGCCATAATATGCGTGCCAACATTAGCAGGTGTTAAATTGCTGACTTAAAATCGATTGCTGTGGTAATAGCTATTGTAGTAGTATATATGGAGACCATCTAACCATATGTCAATACTATATAAATTTTCTCTGCATCCAAAAAATTCAATTTTAATAGTACCGTATTAAAGTACGTTAAAAATTCTGAAAAGCACGTTGTGCGGTAAATATTAGCTACAGGAAATATTATTGAGCTAATGTGATAGCTAGGGGCGATCAGAATTTAATAAATTTGGCCATAATATGCGTGCCATTGTTAGCAGGTGATCAATAACTGACTTAAAATCGATTGCTGTGGTAATAGCTATTGTAGTAGTATATATGGAGACCATCTAACCATATGTCAATACTATATAAAATTTCTCTGCATCCAAAAAATTCAATTTTAATAGTATAGTATTAAGGTACGTCAAAATGTCTGAAAAGCAAGTTTTGCAGCAAATATTAACTACAGGAAATATTATTGAGCTAATGTGATAGCTAGGGGCCACAGAATTTAATAAACTTGGCGATAATATGCGTGCCAACATTAGCATTTTTTCAATTACTGACTTAAAAGCGATTGCTGTGTTAATAGCCCTTGTAGTAGTATATATGGAGAACATTTAATCATATGTCAATACTATATAAAATTTCTCTGCATCCAAAAAATTCAATTTTAATAGTACCGTATTAAAGTACGTTAAAAATTCTGAAAAGCACGTTGTGCGGTAAATATTAGCTACAGGAAATATTATTGAGGTAATGTGATAGCTAGGGGCGATCAGAATTTAATAAATTTGGCCATAATATGCGTGCCATTGTTAGCAGGTGATCAATAACTGACTTAAAATCGATTGCTGTGGTAATAGCTATTGTAGTAGTATATATGGAGACCATCTAACCATATGTCAATACTATATAAAATTTCTCTGCATCCAAAAAATTTAATTTTAATAGTTTCTTATTAAAGTACGTTAAAATGTCTGAAAAGCAAGTTTTGCAGCAAATATTAACTACAGGAAATATTATTGAGCTAGTGTGATAGCTAGGGGCCATCAGAATTTAATAAATTTGACCATAATATGCGTGCCATTATTAACAGGTGATCAATATCTGACTTAAAATCGATTGCTGTTGTAATAGCCCGTGTAGTAGTATATATGGAGACCATCTAACCATATGTCAATACTATATAAAATTTCTCTGCATCCAAAAAATTCAATTTTAATAGTATAGTATTAAGGTACGTCAAAATGTCTGAAAAGCAAGTTTTGCAGCAAATATTAACTACAGGAAATATTATTGAGCTAATGTGATAGCTAGGGGCCATCAGAATTTAATAAACTTGGCGATAATATGCGTGCCAACATTAGCATTTTTTCAATTACTGACTTAAAAGCGATTGCTGTGGTAATAGCCCTTGTAGCAGTATATATGGAGAACATTTAACCATTTGTCAATACTATATAAAATTTCTCTGCATCCAAAAAATTCAATTTTAATAGTACCGTATTAAAGTACGTTAAAAATTCTGAAAAGCACGTTGTGCGGTAAATATTAGCTACAGGAAATATTATTGAGCTAATGTGATAGCTAGGGGCGATCAGAATTTAATAAATTTGGCCATAATATGCGTGCCATTGTTAGCAGGTGATCAATAACTGACTTAAAATCGATTGCTGTGGTAATAGCTATTGTAGTAGTATATATGGAGACCATTGAACCATATGTCAATACTATATTAAATTTCTCTGCATCCAAAAAATTCAATTTTAATAGTATAGTATTAAGGTACGTCAAAATGTCTGAAAAGCAAGTTTTGCAGCAAATATTAACTACAGGAAATATTATTGAGCTAATGTGATAGCTAGGGACAATCAGAATTTAATAAACTTGGCGATAATATGCGTGCCAACATTAGCATTTTTTCAATTACTGACTTAAAATCGATTGCTGTGGTAATAGCTATTGTAGTAGTATATATGGAGACCATCTAACCATATGTCAATACTATATAAAATTTCGCTGCATCCAAAAAATTTAATTTTAATAGTTTCTTATTAAAGTACGTTAAAATGTCTGTAAAGCAAGTTTTGCAGCAAATATTAACTTCAGGAAATATTATTGAGCTAATGTGATAGCTAGGGGCCATCAGAATTTAATAAATTTGACCATAATATGCGTGCCATTATTAGCAGGTGATCAATATCTGACTTAAAATCGATTGCTGTTGTAATAGCCCATGTAGTAGTATATATGGAGACCATTTAACCATATGTCAATACTATATAAAATTTTTCCGCATCTATAAAATTAAATTTTAATAGTATAGTATTAAGGTACGTTAAAACGTTTGAAAAGCACGATTTGCGGCAAATATTAGCTACAGGAAATATTATTGAGCTAATGTGATAGCTAGGGGCGATCAGAATTTAATTAATTTGGCCATAATATGCGTGCCATTGTTAGCAGGTGATCAATAACTGACTTAAAATCGATTGCTGTGGTAATAGCTATTGTAGTAGTATATATGGAGACCATTGAACCATATGTCAATACTATATTAAATTTCTCTGCATCCAAAAAATTCAATTTTAATAGTATAGTATTAAGGTACGTCAAAATGTCTCAAAAGCAAGTTTTGCAGCAAATATTAACTACAGGAAATATTATTGAGCTAATGTGATAGCTAGGGACAATCAGAATTTAATAAACTTGGCGATAATATGCGTGCCAACATTAGCATTTTTTCAATTACTGACTTAAAAGCGATTGCTGTGGTAATAGCCCTTGTAGTAGTATATATGGAGAACATTTAACCATATGTCAATACTATATAAAATTTCTCTGCATCCAAAAAATTCAATTTTAATAGTATAGTATTAAGGTACGTCAAAATGTCTGAAAAGCAAGTTTTGCAGCAAATATTAACTACAGGAAATATTATTGAGCTAATGTGATAGCTAGGGGCCATCAGAATTTAATAAACTTGGCGATAATATGCGTGCCAACATTAGCATTTTTTCAATTACTGACTTAAAAGCGATTGCTGTGGTAATAGCCCTTGTAGTAGTATATATGGAGAACATTTAACCATATGTCAATACTATATAAAATTTCTCTGCATCCAAAAAATTCAATTTTAATAGTACCGTATTAAAGTACGTTAAAAATTCTGAAAAGCACGTTGTGCGGTAAATATTAGCTACAGGAAATATTATTGAGCTAATGTGATAGCTAGGGGCGATCAGAATTTAATAAATTTGGCCATAATATGCGTGCCATTGTTAGCAGGTGATCAATAACTGACTTAAAATCTATTGCTGTGGTAATAGCTATTGTAGTAGTATATATGGAGACCATCTAACCATATGTCAATACTATATAAAATTTCTCTTCATCCAAAAAATTTAATTTTAATAGTTTCTTATTAAAGTACGTTAAAATGTCTGAAAAGCAAGTTTTGCAGCAAATATTAACTACAGGAAATATTATGGAGCTAATGTGATAGCTAGGGGCCATCAGAATTTAATAAATTTGACCATAATATGCGTGCCATTATTAGCAGGTGATCAATATCTGACTTAAAATCGATTGCTGTTGTAATAGCCCATGTAGTAGTATATATGGAGACCATCTAACCTTATGTCAATACTATATAAAATTTCTCTGCATCCAAAAAATTTAATTTTAATAGTTTCTTATTAAAGTACGTTAAAATGTCTGAAAAGCAAGTTTTGCAGCAAATATTAACTACAGGAAATATTATTGAGCTAATGTGATAGCTAGGGGCCATCAGAATTTAATAAATTTGACCATAATATGCGTGCCATTATTAGCAGGTGATCAATATCTGACTTAAAATCGATTGCTGTTGTAATAGCCCATGTAGTAGTATATATGGAGACCATTTAACCATATGTCAATACTATATAAAATTTTTCCGCATCTATAAAATTAAATTTTAATAGTATAGTATTAAGGTACGTTAAAACGTTTGAAAAGCACGATTTGCGGCAAATATTAGCTACTGGAAATACTATTGAGCTAATGTGATAGCTAGGGGCGATCAGAATTTAATAAATTTGGCCATAATATGCGTGCCATTGTTAGCAGGTGATCAATAACTGACTTAAAATCGATTGCTGTGGTAATAGCTATTGTAGTAGTATATATGGAGACCATCTAACCATATGTCAATACTATATAAAATTTCTCTTCATCCAAAAAATTTAATTTTAATAGTTTCTTATTAAAGTACGTTAAAATGTCTGAAAAGCAAGTTTTGCAGCAAATATTAACTACAGGAAATATTATTGAGCTAATGTGATAGCTAGGGGCCATCAGAATTTAATAAATTTGACCATAATATGCGTGCCATTATTAGCAGGTGATCAATATCTGACTTAAAATCGATTGCTGTTGTAATAGCCCATGTAGTAGTATATATGGAGACCATCTAACCATATGTCAATACTATATAAAATTTCTCTGCATCCAAAAAATTTAATTTTAATAGTTTCTTATTAAAGTACGTTAAAATGTCTGAAAAGCAAGTTTTGCAGCAAATATTAACTACAGGAAATATTATTGAGCTAATGTGATCGCTAGGGGCCATCAGAATTTAATAAATTTGACCATAATATGCGTGCCATTATTAGCAGGTGATCAATATCTGACTTAAAATCGATTGCTGTTGTAATAGCCTATGTAGTAGTATATATGGAGACCATTTAACCATATGTCAATACTATATAAAATTTTTCCGCATCTATAAAATTAAATTTTAATAGTATAGTATTAAGGTACGTTAAAACGTTTGAAAAGCACGATTTGCGGCAAATATTAGCTACAGGAAATATTATTGAGCTAATGTGATAGCTAGGGGCGATCAGAATTTAATAAATTTGGCCATAATATGCGTGCCATTGTTAGCAGGTGATCAATAACTGACTTAAAATCGATTGCTGTGGTAATAGCTATTGTAGTAGTATATATGGAGACCCTCTAACCATATGTCAATACTATATAAAATTTCTCTTCATCCAAAAAATTTAATTTTAATAGTTTCTTATTAAAGTACGTTAAAATGTCTGAAAATCAAGTTTTGCAGCAAATATTAACTACAGGAAATATTATTGAGCTAATGTGATAGATAGGGGCCATCAGAATTTAATAAATTTTACCATAATATGCGTGCCATTATTAGCAGGTGATCAATATCTGACTTAAAATCGATTGCTGTTGTAATAGCCCATGTAGTAGTATATATGGAGACCATCTAACCATATGTCAATACTATATAAAATTTCTCTGCATCCAAAAAATTTAATTTTAATAGTTTCTTATTAAAGTACGTTAAAATGTCTGAAAAGCAAGTTTTGCAGCAAATATTAACTACAGGAAATATTATTGAGCTAATGTGATAGCTAGGGGCGATCAGAATTTAATAAATTTGGCCATAATATGCGTGCCATTGTTAGCAGGTGATCAATAACTGACTTAAAATCGATTGCTGTGGTAATAGCTATTGTAGTAGTATATATGGAGACCATTGAACCATATGTCAATACTATATTAAATTTCTCTGCATCCAAAAAATTCAATTTTAATAGTATAGTATTAAGGTACGTCAAAATGTCTGAAAAGCAAGTTTTGCAGCAAATATTAACTACAGGAAATATTATTGAGCTAATGTGATAGCTAGGGGCCATCAGAATTTAATAAATTTGACCATAATATGCGTGCCATTATTAGCAGGTGATCAATATCTGACTTAAAATCGATTGCTGTTGTAATAGCCCATGTAGTAGTATATATGGAGACCATTTAACCATATGTCAATACTATATAAAATTTTTCCGCATCTATAAAATTAAATTTTAATAGTATAGTATTAAGGTACGTTAAAACGTTTGAAAAGCACGATTTGCGGCAAATATTAGCTACAGGAAATATTATTGAGCTAATGTGATAGCTAGGGGCGATCAGAATTTAATAAATTTGGCCATAATATGCGTGCCATTGTTAGCAGGTGATCAATAACTGACTTAAAATCGATTGCTGTTGTAATAGCCCATGTAGTAGTATATATGGAGACCCTCTAACCATATGTCAATACTATATAAAATTTCTCTTCATCCAAAAAATTTAATTTTAATAGTTTCTTATTAAAGTACGTTAAAATGTCTGAAAATCAAGTTTTGCAGCAAATATTAACTACAGGAAATATTATTGAGCTAATGTGATAGATAGGGGCCATCAGAATTTAATAAATTTTACCATAATATGCGTGCCATTATTAGCAGGTGATCAATATCTGACTTAAAATCGATTGCTGTTGTAATAGCCCATGTAGTAGTATATATGGAGACCATCTAACCATATGTCAATACTATATAAAATTTCTCTGCATCCAAAAAATTTAATTTTAATAGTTTCTTATTAAAGTACGTTAAAATGTCTGAAAAGCAAGTTTTTCAGCAAATATTAACTACAGGAAATATTATTGAACTAATGTGACAGCTAGGGGCTATCAGAATTGATTAAACTTGGCCATAATATGCGTGCCAACATTAGCAGGTGTTAAATTGCTGACTTAAAATCGATTGCTGTGGTAATAGCTATTGTAGTAGTATATATGGAGACCATCTAACCATATGTCAATACTATATAAATTTTCTCTGCATCCAAAAAATTCAATTTTAATAGTACCGTATTAAAGTACGTTAAAAATTCTGAAAAGCACGTTGTGCGGTAAATATTAGCTACAGGAAATATTATTGAGCTAATGTGATAGCTAGGGGCGATCAGAATTTAATAAATTTGGCCATAATATGCGTGCCATTGTTAGCAGGTGATCAATAACTGACTTAAAATCGATTGCTGTGGTAATAGCTATTGTAGTAGTATATATGGAGACCATCTAACCATATGTCAATACTATATAAAATTTCTCTGCATCCAAAAAATTCAATTTTAATAGTATAGTATTAAGGTACGTCAAAATGTCTGAAAAGCAAGTTTTGCAGCAAATATTAACTACAGGAAATATTATTGAGCTAATGTGATAGCTAGGGGCCATCAGAATTTAATAAACTTGGCGATAATATGCGTGCCAACATTAGCATTTTTTCAATTACTGACTTAAAAGCGATTGCTGTGGTAATAGCCCTTGTAGTAGTATATATGGAGAACATTTAATCATATGTCAATACTATATAAAATTTCTCTGCATCCAAAAAATTCAATTTTAATAGTACCGTATTAAAGTACGTTAAAAATTCTGAAAAGCACGTTGTGCGGTAAATATTAGCTACAGGAAATATTATTGAGGTAATGTGATAGCTAGGGGCGATCAGAATTTAATAAATTTGGCCATAATATGCGTGCCATTGTTAGCAGGTGATCAATAACTGACTTAAAATCGATTGCTGTGGTAATAGCTATTGTAGTAGTATATATGGAGACCATCTAACCATATGTCAATACTATATAAAATTTCTCTGCATCCAAAAAATTTAATTTTAATAGTTTCATATTAAAGTACGTTAAAATGTCTGAAAAGCAAGTTTTGCAGCAAATATTAACTACAGGAAATATTATTGAGCTAATGTGATAGCTAGGGGCCATCAAAATTTAATAAATTTGACCATAATATGCGTGCCATTATTAGCAGGTGATCAATATCTGACTTAAAATCGATTGCTGTTGTAATAGCCCATGTAGTAGTATATATGGAGACCATCTAACCATATGTCAATACTATATAAAATTTCTCTTCATCCAAAAAATTTAATTTTAATAGTTTCTTATTAAAGTACGTTAAAATGTCTGAAAAGCAAGTTTTGCAGCAAATATTAACTACAGGAAATATTATTGAGCTAATGTGATAGCTAGGGGCGATCAGAATTTAATAAATTTGGCCATAATATGCGTGCCATTGTTAGCAGGTGATCAATAACTGACTTAAAATCTATTGCTGTGGTAATAGCTATTGTAGTAGTATATATGGAGACCATCTAACCATATGTCAATACTATATAAAATTTCTCTTCATCCAAAAAATTTAATTTTAATAGTTTCTTATTAAAGTACGTTAAAATGTCTGAAAAGCAAGTTTTGCAGCAAATATTAACTACAGGAAATATTATGGAGCTAATGTGATAGCTAGGGGCCATCAGAATTTAATAAATTTGACCATAATATGCGTGCCATTATTAGCAGGTGATCAATATCTGACTTAAAATTGATTGCTGTTGTAATAGCCCATGTAGTAGTATATATGGAGACCATCTAACCTTATGTCAATACTATATAAAATTTCTCTGCATCCAAAAAATTTAATTTTAATAGTTTCTTATTAAAGTACTTTAAAATGTCTGAAAAGCAAGTTTTGCAGCAAATATTAACTACAGGAAATATTATTGAGCTAATGTGATAGCTAGGGGCCATCAGAATTTAATAAATTTGACCATAATATGCGTGCCATTATTAGCAGGTGATCAATATCTGACTTAAAATCGATTGCTGTTGTAATAGCCCATGTAGTAGTATATATGGAGACCATTTAACCATATGTCAATACTATATAAAATTTTTCCGCATCTATAAAATTAAATTTTAATAGTATAGTATTAAGGTACGTTAAAACGTTTGAAAAGCACGATTTGCGGCAAATATTAGCTACTGGAAATACTATTGAGCTAATGTGATAGCTAGGGGCGATCAGAATTTAATAAATTTGGCCATAATATGCGTGCCATTGTTAGCAGGTGATCAATAACAGACTTAAAATCGATTGCTGTGGTAATAGCTATTGTAGTAGTATATATGGAGACCATCTAACCATATGTCAATACTATATAAAATTTCTCTTCATCCAAAAAATTTAATTTTAATAGTTTCTTATTAAAGTACGTTAAAATGTCTGAAAAGCAAGTTTTGCAGCAAATATTAACTACAGGAAATATTATTGAGCTAATGTGATAGCTAGGGGCCATCAGAATTTAATAAATTTGACCATAATATGCGTGCCATTATTAGCAGGTGATCAATATCTGACTTAAAATCGATTGCTGTTGTAATAGCCCATGTAGTAGTATATATGGAGACCATCTAACCATATGTCAATACTATATAAAATTTCTCTGCATCCAAAAAATTTAATTTTAATAGTTTCTTATTAAAGTACGTTAAAATGTCTGAAAAGCAAGTTTTGCAGCAAATATTAACTACAGGAAATATTATTGAGCTAATGTGATCGCTAGGGGCCATCAGAATTTAATAAATTTGACCATAATATGCGTGCCATTATTAGCAGGTGATCAATATCTGACTTAAAATCGATTGCTGTTGTAATAGCCCATGTAGTAGTATATATGGAGACCATTTAACCATATGTCAATACTATATAAAATTTTTCCGCATCTATAAAATTAAATTTTAATAGTATAGTATTAAGGTACGTTAAAACGTTTGAAAAGCACGATTTGCGGCAAATATTAGCTACAGGAAATATTATTGAGCTAATGTGATAGCTAGGGGCGATCAGAATTTAATAAATTTGGCCATAATATGCGTGCCATTGTTAGCAGGTGATCAATAACTGACTTAAAATCGATTGCTGTGGTAATAGCTATTGTAGTAGTATATATGGAGACCCTCTAACCATATGTCAATACTATATAAAATTTCTCTTCATCCAAAAAATTTAATTTTAATAGTTTCTTATTAAAGTACGTTAAAATGTCTGAAAATCAAGTTTTGCAGCAAATATTAACTACAGGAAATATTATTGAGCTAATGTGATAGATAGGGGCCATCAGAATTTAATAAATTTTACCATAATATGCGTGCCATTATTAGCAGGTGATCAATATCTGACTTAAAATCGATTGCTGTTGTAATAGCCCATGTAGTAGTATATATGGAGACCATCTAACCATATGTCAATACTATATAAAATTTCTCTGCATCCAAAAAATTTAATTTTAATAGTTTCTTATTAAAGTACGTTAAAATGTCTGAAAAGCAAGTTTTGCAGCAAATATTAACTACAGGAAATATTATTGAGCTAATGTGATAGCTAGGGGCGATCAGAATTTAATAAATTTGGCCATAATATGCGTGCCATTGTTAGCAGGTGATCAATAACTGACTTAAAATCGATTGCTGTGGTAATAGCTATTGTAGTAGTATATATGGAGACCATTGAACCATATGTCAATACTATATTAAATTTCTCTGCATCCAAAAAATTCAATTTTAATAGTATAGTATTAAGGTACGTCAAAATGTCTGAAAAGCAAGTTTTGCAGCAAATATTAACTACAGGAAATATTATTGAGCTAATGTGATAGCTAGGGACAATCAGAATTTAATAAACTTGGCGATAATATGCGTGCCAACATTAGCATTTTTTCAATTACTGACTTAAAATCGATTGCTGTGGTAATAGCTATTGTAGTAGTATATATGGAGACCATCTAACCATATGTCAATACTATATAAAATTTCGCTGCATCCAAAAAATTTAATTTTAATAGTTTCTTATTAAACTACGTTAAAATGTCTGTAAAGCAAGTTTTGCAGCAAATATTAACTACAGGAAATATTATTGAGCTAATGTGATAGCTAGGGGCCATCAGAATTTAATAAATTTGACCATAATATGCGTGCCATTATTAGCAGGTGATCAATATCTGACTTAAAATCGATTGCTGTTGTAATATCCCATGTAGTAGTATATATGGAGACCATTTAACCATATGTCAATACTATATAAAATTTTTCCGCATCTATAAAATTAAATTTTAATAGTATAGTATTAAGGTACGTTAAAACGTTTGAAAAGCACGATTTGCGGCAAATATTAGCTACAGGAAATATTATTGAGCTAATGTGATAGCTAGGGGCGATCAGAATTTAATTAATTTGGCCATAATATGCGTGCCATTGTTAGCAGGTGATCAATAACTGACTTAAAATCGATTGCTGTGGTAATAGCTATTGTAGTAGTATATATGGAGACCATTGAACCATATGTCAATACTATATTAAATTTCTCTGCATCCAAAAAATTCAAGTTTAATAGTATAGTATTAAGGTACGTCAAAATGTCTGAAAAGCAAGTTTTGCAGCAAATATTAACTACAGGAAATATTATTGAGCTAATGTGATAGCTAGGGGCGATCAGAATTTAATAAATTTGGCCATAATATGCGTGCCATTGTTAGCAGGTGATCAATAACTGACTTAAAATCGATTGCTGTGGTAATAGCTATTGTAGTAGTATATATGGAGACCATTGAACCATATGTCAATACTATATTAAATTTCTCTGCATCCAAAAAATTCAATTTTAATAGTATAGTATTAAGGTACGTCAAAATGTCTGAAAAGCAAGTTTTGCAGCAAATATTAACTACAGGAAATATTATTGAGCTAATGTGATAGCTAGGGGCCATCAGAATTTAATAAACTTGGCGATAATATGCGTGCCAACATTAGCATTTTTTCAATTACTGACTTAAAAGCGATTGCTGTGGTAATAGCCCTTGTAGTAGTATATATGGAGAACATTTAACCATATGTCAATACTATATAAAATTTGTCTGCATCCAAAAAATTCAATTTTAATAGTACCGTATTAAAGTACGTTAAAAATTCTGAAAAGCACGTTGTGCGGTAAATATTAGCTACAGGAAATATTATTGAGCTAATGTGATAGCTAGGGGCGATCAGAATTTAATAAATTTGGCCATAATATGCGTGCCATTGTTAGCAGGTGATCAATAACTGACTTAAAATCTATTGCTGTAGTAATAGCTATTGTAGTAGTATATATGGAGACCATTGAACCATATGTCAATACTATATTAAATTTCTCTGCATCCAAAAAATTCAATTTTAATAGTATAGTATTAAGGTACGTCAAAATGTCTGAAAAGCAAGTTTTGCAGCAAATATTAACTACAGGAAATATTATTGAGCTAATGTGATAGCTAGGGGCCATCAGAATTTAATAAACTTGGCGATAATATGCGTGCCAACATTAGCATTTTTTCAATTACTGACTTAAAAGCGATTGCTGTGGTAATAGCCCTTGTAGTAGTATATATGGAGAACATTTAACCATATGTCAATACTATATAAAATTTGTCTGCATCCAAAAAATTCAATTTTAATAGTACCGTATTAAAGTACGTTAAAAATTCTGAAAAGCACGTTGTGCGGTAAATATTAGCTACAGGAAATATTATTGAGCTAATGTGATAGCTAGGGGCCATCAGAATTTAATAAATTTGGCATTAATATGCGTGCCATTATTAGCAGGTGATCAATATCTGACTTAAAATCGATTGCTGTTGTAATAGCCCATGTAGTAGTATATATGGAGACCATCTAACCTTATGTCAATACTATATAAAATTTCTCTTCATCCAAAAAATTTAATTTTAATAGTTTCTTATTAAAGTACGTTAAAATGTCTGAAAAGCAAGTTTTGCAGCAAATATTAACTACAGGAAATATTATGGAGCTAATGTGATAGCTAGGGGCCATCAGAATTTAATAAATTTGGCATTAATATGCGTGCCATTATTAGCAGGTGATCAATATCTGACTTAAAATCGATTGCTGTTGTAATAGCCCATGTAGTAGTATATATGGAGACCATCTAACCTTATGTCAATACTATATAAAATTTTTCTGCATCCAAAAAATTTAATTTTAATAGTTTCTTATTAAAGTACGTTAAAATGTCTGAAAAGCAAGTTTTGCAGCAAATATTAACTACAGGAAATATTATTGAGCTAATGTGATAGCTAGGGGCCATCAGAATTTAATAAATTTGACCATAATATGCGTGCCATTGTTAGCAGGTGATCAATATCTGACTTAAAATCGATTGCTGTTGTAATAGCCCATGTAGTAGTATATATGGAGACCATTTAACCATATGTCAATACTATATAAAATTTTTCCGCATCTATAAAATTAAATTTTAATAGTATAGTATTAAGGTACGTTAAAACGTTTGAAAAGCACGATTTGCGGCAAATATTAGCTACTGGAAATACTATTGAGCTAATGTGATAGCTAGGGGCGATCAGAATTTAATAAATTTTGCCATAATATGCGTGCCATTGTTAGCAGGTGATCAATAACTGACTTAAAATCGATTGCTGTGGTAATAGCTATTGTAGTAGTATATATGGAGACCATCTAACCATATGTCAATACTATATAAAATTTCTCTTCATCCAAAAAATTTAATTTTAATAGTTTCTTATTAAAGTACGTTAAAATGTCTGAAAAGCAAGTTTTGCAGCAAATATTAACTACAGGAAATATTATTGAGCTAATGTGATAGCTAGGGGCCATCAGAATTTAATAAATTTGACCATAATATGCGTGCCATTATTAGCAGGTGATCAATATCTGACTTAAAATCGATTGCTGTTGTAATAGCCCATGTAGTAGTATATATGGAGACCATCTAACCATATGTCAATACTATATAAAATTTCTCTGCATCCAAAAAATTTAATTTTAATAGTTTCTTATTAAAGTACGTTAAAATGTCTGAAAAGCAAGTTTTGCAGCAAATATTAACTACAGGAAATATTATTGAGCTAATGTGATAGCTAGGGGCCATCAGAATTTAATAAATTTGACCATAATATGCGTGCCATTATTAGCAGGTGATCAATATCTGACTTAAAATCGATTGCTGTTGTAATAGCCCATGTAGTAGTATATATGGAGACCATTTAACCATATGTCAATACTATATAAAATTTTTCCGCATCTATAAAATTAAATTTTAATAGTATAGTATTAAGGTACGTTAAAACGTTTGAAAAGCACGATTTGCGGCAAATATTAGCTACAGGAAATATTATTGAGCTAATGTGATAGCTAGGGGCGTTCAGAATTTAATAAATTTGGCCATAATATGCGTGCCATTGTTAGCAGGTGATCAATAACTGACTTAAAATCGATTGCTGTGGTAATAGCTATTGT
>CALNHX010006475.1:61937-88596 GCA_940337035.1 Agriotes lineatus | reverse complement strand
GTAATTCGTCTATCACATACTTATTAATGGATTGCAATACATGCATCTAATAGATTTGGTACATTTTTCAAACCCTGTAGGTCTAGATGACAACCTCTGGTGTTTTCCACCGTTAACAATATTTGTAAGTGTCTATATTTCAGCAAGCAGCAAGTATTTGTAATAGACATATTCTCTTCTTCCAGAACCACAGCAAAACTCCCAAGTATAGCATCCGGCACAATATCGACGAGGTGTCTTGGCTAATTCTGCAGATTACTGCACAAGATTCAAGTAAGCTATAAAACGACATAACAAACTGTAAGGGGCGATAGTACTCATTAAAGTAAGACAAGATGTTGCTAGCGCACTCGTCCTAATCGAACCTAAGCGCAATGGACATTCATGATACCACAGCAAAAATATTCGACATAACTTTGGCTACTCATGGTATTATAAGTGAAAATTAACTAATTCGCATATAATTAGATGAGAACAAAAATCTTCTTTCGATTGGTGTCATTATAAACCCTCTAAGTTAAAATGAGGAGCAGCAATCCACGAAAAACCTTTTTCCCATGTTAATTGCCTATGTTCGGTTTCGGAATATTCACCCGGTATATCAGATTTTGAGGCATTGAGCATTGACGCCAATATTTTGACTCTTAATTGCTGTATATTTTACTAAAGATACTTCAGCTTATTATATGATACAGTAATCTAGATGTTTCCATTTTTTCAACTGTGCTGGTTTTAATTGAGCCGAATTACCAAGCCGCTACTGTATTACTCATAATTTCTCTCAAAAATGTTTCTCCAATCACATGCGAATGACATCCGAATTTTGCATTTTTTGCACTAGCACAAATTGCCTATTGCCATTCTGGAATTTATAAATTTTTTTGGTTTGCATGTAGGTTAATATTATATTAATTAATTTTTATAATTTAAAAATTCTTCTGCAAATCAAATTGTTTAATTTTTCAAATGCATCAAGCACTACATGCGTGCATTTGAAAAATTTTTGGCAATTTGACATGCACTTGGAATATTACTATTGATCATTTTTACGAGCTCACTAATGGGTTTGGAATGAGTGTAACTTGTAGATTAGCTTATTTAAAAAAATTAATAATTTTTGCGTGGTAGTTGAGTGAATGTAAGGCTGTAAGATCTACAAAGTTATGTAAGTATTTATCCACCTCTAAAATTTTTGTGTTATCAATATTGAACAACTTAAGGCTTGGTTGTAGTCAAAATAAAAATTCAATGCCTTTATTGTGAGTTGCCTATCTATAAACTGTACAGAAAAAAAATAAACTGCAGAAGTATTCACAAAGATTAACAATGTTACCTGTCTGATTACGCCCCAGGTAGAACTGCTTAAGACCTTAGGAATACTAGCTTGTGCAATTTATAAATTCACAGAATTTGAATGGTTCATCATAATGTTTAACTAAGTTCGTTCTTTCATTATGTATTCATTTTTTCGTAGAATATTACGTTTTACTTTTTATTTGGAATGCAATAATCTAGAAAGCAGATAAATATAATTAAAGAAGCAGAAGTACAGTAAAATACTGTAAAAATTAGTTAAAATATTACAATGAAAACTATCTACTCAATTGTTATTTTTCAATTTGTCAAATTATTAAGGAAACAAACAAATTGCATTTTTATTAATACCATAATGTACTTTAAACAGGTAATATTACAGTGAAATCTCTCATAACGGACACTCCATTAAGCGGACATTTTTCTGGGGTATTACCTCTTTTCATATGCGCCTATGTTTTACAATCTTAATCCTCAGTTATGTATCAGAATTTCGGAAGTGAAATTTGTGTTCTGCGAAACGATTTTATTTATTTATAGCAAAGTGCTCTTTGTTTATAGCTGCATTTGATTAAAAGCAGGTAGGTGTCATAATGAAAAGCAAACATAGAACTGTATATATTTAAAAATCTGGTGTGATACAAGCACACAACTTTCTTTTATAGTGATGTTATAATTGGCCAAAAATTTTATTTTTAATTTTAAGCATTTGACAAAATTTTTCAAAAATCGCAAATTCTACAGAAACCGTACAAAACAGAGCATTAGTTCAAGAGACAAATTTTCTCTATAATTTTAAGCTGCATTCAAAAATATAATAATATACTAGGTGTTCTATTTAAAATAGGAGTTAATAAAAAATAGGAAAAAAAACAAAAGAAACCCATATTAGAGGTATTCAACTTGAAAACCATCTATCTCACATCAATACACATTAAAAATTTAATAAAAATGTAAAGTTTGAATAAAATCGTTGAAGCTGTTTTTTAAATAATCGAAAAAAAACTGAAAAATCACAAGAGTAAACACCAAACTTCCGGTTATACGATCTTCTTCAAAAGCTTACTGTCGCATCTAGATAGTAGACAAAACTTATATATGAAGTTTCAACGTCGTACCTCTTTTTGTTTTGAGATATTCTGTTCATTCACACACAGACAGACAGACAGACCAATGAACAGAAACATGTTTTTTGGGTTCACGGGACTCTAAAACGTGAAGATCTGTTGAAAACTCAATTTCGAATTTTTGGAATGAATCCAATACTTCCTTTATCGTAAAAGGAAGTAAAAATGTATGTATTCTTTGTCGTGCTATATTCGAATAAAGATTAATAAAAAAAAATTAAAATTAAGGCATTTCTATTAAGAGGACAAAAATCGTGGCACCACAGTGTCTGCTTATGAGAGATCTCACTGTAATTAGGCAGCTGGCACAAAAATGTGTTCTAGATTTTATACAAAATTAGCTAAATTAATACCGTAAATCAATATCATCAGATTATAATAATATACGATAAAAAACAGAATTAGAATAGGCCCTCAACAGATTATTAAAGTTTGTGCATCAATTAGGGCTTACTCCCAGGTGATTTTGTAATTATGACATTAAGAGCTAAAAATAGTTTGACCAGCTGAAGTCTAGCCTTCCAAGAAATATTTTTTAACAACGCTATCATATTATGCCAGGTCATATCAATTATTAGTGACCCACGGTTTAAGCATAGTTGAATATTAAAAATAAAACCTTAACACAGCATTATATTGGGTCGCATAACTGCTACACCTGTTTAAAGTTTCAAAATATAGTTTGTAGCATGTTTTTTTAGTACAAGCTCGTATTGTTGCGGACAAAAAATATTTTTAGGTTTTTTATGACGGTCGATTTTTCTAAAATTTAAATGGTGTGAAATTAAGTTTTTGTCAATGTTCGTACATATGGAAATGGGGTAAAAAATCCCACTAAAATATCATTGCCCCATGTTTGCAATACTAAAAAAATCACATACAAAGAATTAGTTAAAATAGTGCCCAAAATATATAAAACACCAATGGCTATATTCATAATCGAGCGATTAAAGTGTAACTCACTAATGTGTGATTAAAGTAAACATAGAGCTATTAGCTTCATGCAATTTTAATGCGTACGAGAGAGATTTTTGAAGGCCTAATGTGTCAGTTTACAGCTCGCCTAGTGTTTTGGATGTCAGTTTGGCAAGCAGTGAAATCATAGGTTGCCAAATTACAATCGTTATGTATGTATCAAGGGCGTAAAATAAGCCTTTTTGGCCCATGATGTGATAGTTTAGCACGAGGTGCGGACAACTGAGGCAAGAGCAAAGACGCTGGTTACGTGTGAGGTGCATACGAAACTTTATGTACACTGAAAATTTAATTTTAAAAGGTAGTTCCAGCTTATGTAATATCGTTGCCAATAAAAACAGGACAACTCTTACAGTTACTTTAGCTGAATAGTAGTAAAGAATACTATCGCTCTATTAAAGTTTGTTATTCTCTTTTTTTAGGTCCTGGGTGTTTGTATGAGTAGATTAAGCACCTGAAGGAGCAAATTTCAATCTTTAAGGTTTGCATTTCTGGTAAACTATTAGACTACTCTCAACGATTCTAAACAAGAGTACTTTTTTTATGTAGAAAAGTCCAACCTTTCGGAATATTTAACCAGAATTGACTAAAATGTTGATTTTAAAAATTTATAACTAAAAACATATCCCCACCCATGCATCAACTACCCCTTCTGAACCTTATGTGAACTAATTTCAAGGTCATGTAATTCAGCATATAAAAACAGGATAATTTAGCGGAATAGCATATTTGTAATTATGACTTTTACGAATATGTGTTCATAAATAACAACTAAAATGATATAAGTAGGTGAAAAAGGATGTTATCAGCCCAGGGCGAAAAAGTCTTGCTTTACGCCTAAAAATGAGGTCTAAAAACCTATTATTGATCGATCATATATAACTCTGCTTTTAACTGCGAATATTCGGGTTTCCACATAAAATTTTTTGTCCAGTGTAACTAAAATGCCATTTAACATACAGGTCGTTAAGTGACCTTTTAATCACGCCTTCATTAACCTGTGACTAAAGAGCCTCTTAGTCGTGGACTGAAGTTAGCAACGATGTTTTAGTCATGGGGTGAAGTTAGGTTCAAACAGTATTTGCTTTATTAGCCACAGCCAAAACTAAAATCAAGTTAGTTTTCAACAGTCAACATTGCCTTTTGTCGAGCATAATTTAACATAACCTAATATTCAAAATCTTAATGAAATCATATGATGTTATATTGTCTAAATTTGTGGTTGTAGCAAAAGTATAGTATGTAACACATTATATAAACTCGTTTATTAAACACTCACTGTGCTACGCTCCGCTCGTACCTAAAAAACTCGTGACTAAAGTGACGTTTATAAAACTTGTTACATAATATACTATTATGCACCTTGTGCATAACTAGCTTTTATGGTCCTTGTCCTGTTAGATTATGCCTTGAGCTTTTAACATTTACGTCATGGACCATAAAGGCTTTTTTATGCCCTTGATACAAATGTAATTATTATTTTGATGCCTATGAAATAGTTATTAATGCAACAAGTGCCTAACTGAAGTATTATTTTATGAAATGAGTGTGAAAAACACTTCTTCTTCTTTTCATTATACTCTTTCAGGGTGTCGGATATGAGGTCCAGTCCTTCCACTCCTTCTGGTTCTTGGCCATTCTTTTCATATCTGCCAATGTTTTGCCCCTCTTGATGCCAATTTCTTTAATCTTTTGTGTCCACCGTTTCTGGGTCTACCCGTTTTCTCTTTTTTTTTCTTTTTTTTTTTTTTTCGTCCTCCTGTTGACTCTGTGATCTTTTTAGTAGCGATTGTTCATCTTTTCTTATTATATGGCCATACCATCTTAGTTGTTTCCTTTCTATAAAGTCCATTATTCCTTCTTGTCTTAGAGTATGTCTAATTCTTTTGTTCGTCTCTCTATCTCATTTGGTCTTCCCCTCGATTCTTAAAAACTGCATTTCAACTGCATTGATTTTGCTTTTATGGTTTTTGTTTATGGTCCATGTCTCACTCCCGTATGTTAATGTTGGTCTCGCTATTATGTTGTATACTTTCAATTTCACTTGCTTGTCTATTTCTTGTTTTTTTTTGTAATATTGGTTTGTTGATTGCATAGTATATGTTCGTCTTTTTCATTCTATGTGCTATGTCGACTTCTATTCTTCCGTCATCTGTTATTGCTGAGCCAAGATATTCTACTGCTGTGACTACTTCTATTGTATTCCCGTTTATTTCTATTTTTCTTACCATCTCCGTTTTTTTTGTTATTTATAATCATTATTTTTGTTTTGTTAGTGTTTACCTCCATTCCCATGTTCTCTATTTCTTCACTCCATATTTTAACCAGTCCCTTCATTTTATTGTGAGTGTCTGCCATAAGTATTATATCATCTGCGTACATTAGATTGTCTACTTTGATTGGCCGTAGTTGGTAATGTCCTATTTGTGATTGCAGATGTTGTGTTTTTGTTCTTGTATTTAATAAAATTTTGTCCATCACTGTTATAAATAGAAGTGGACTAAGGCTATCTCCCTGTTTTATTCCTTTTGTCATAAAGAACGTGCCAGAAGCTTCTCCGTTCATATGTACTCTCCCTTTGACATTCTGGTACATGTTCTTAATATTTCTGATGAGTTTTCTTGGTGCTTCCGATAAATACCTCCATATGTGACTTCTATTTATATTGTCAAACGCTGCCTTTAAATCTATGAGTGTAACAAACAGCTCTCCTCTTCTTTCTATTGTTCTTTCCGTTATATTTCTTATTATGTGTATGTTGTCTGTTGTTTGTTTTCCTTGTCTGTACGCTGCTTGTTCATCACTAGCTTATGACCTATGTAGTGTATTAGTTTCTTTTGTAGAATCTTCGTATACATTCTAAATACTGTAGAGGAAAGGCAGATGGCTCTGCAGTTTTCACTTTTTCCTGTTTCTCCTTTTTTGTAGATTGGTATAATTATGTTGTTTTCCCAATCCTCTGGTATCCGTTCTTCTTTCCATGCTTTCTTAAATATTTCATGTATCCATATCTTCCCTTTAGGGCCCATGAATTTTATCATCTCTGCCTCGACACCATCTGCTCCCCCTGCCTTGCCTAGTTTAAGTGTACCAATTGCCTCTTCTACATCCTTCATTTCGATATCTATTGCGTTTTCTTGTTGTTCCTCATCTGTATCTTTGTATTCATCTTGCTCTTCCTGTTGGTTTCGGTTTTCTTCAAATTTTTCCTCTTAGTATTCTTTCCATACTTTAAGGATTTCTGTTGTTTCTGTTTTTAATTCATTGTTTTTTTTCTTATTCCTCTGACTTCGTTTCCTTTGTTTCCTCTTATCTTTTTTACTATTCCCCAAAAATGTTTGTTGTTTTTAGTATATAGTTCATCTAGTTCCCGTCCGAACTCTTTCCAGCACTGAGTCTTTGCTTTTCTTATGTCTATTTTGGCTTTGTTTTTTTTCTTATATATTCTTCTTTGTACTCATGATTTTTGGTGTATACTGTTATGTTAGTGATAGCTCCACATTTGAACTAGTCATATATTTTATGTAGTGACTATTTTACTTTGAGCTTGCCTTTAATTAATGCAATGCACCTTGTTAGTAAACCTATAATTACTTTCAAATCAATTATTTCAATTAAGTACTCTTAATCAGGGTGGTTCGCCAAATCTAGATCTCTATTAGTTGAAGTTTAAATTTTATTTTAATTCTTGACTATTTAATGACATCAAATGTCAACTTGACTTCTACATTTACTCAAACCAGGTATTGCCAAATCAATCTTTACATTGACATAACTATCAATTAACTCACCAAAGTAAGTACTGTTTTGTATTTTACTCTTTTATTGTTCGTTATTCAAATTGCTTTGATATTAATTACTAACACAAACTTTATCACTTCTTCAGCTCACACTGCCAATATTTAAATACCACTGCTCCTATCCTCAAAAGATCCCGATGTTCACCTTATGCAACACCTACAGCTTATTCCTGTCAACCATGTCTAAACGTCCACAGAATCCGGTATCGCTCCCCTCATCAAACGTCACCTTCACGCCAATAGACTCCTGGTAAGTTTCAGCTTTATAAATGAATCTGATCTTATCTTGTTTATTCCTTAGATAGTCCTCTGCACTCAGCAACCCCCACAGAAGCCGTCCGATTCCAGTAGGCACTCCTACTACCCTCCTTCTAGATGAATGACCTCACTTCCATATAACCACCAATGTAACCAATGAATATTTAATTATGTGTCACCTTCACCAATAAATCCAATTTCCTCCAATTCGTTAGTTCTCTGGTTCTTTCTATTTAATTCACTGTATTAGACAATCTCTTCACTGATTGTTTAGTTTTAATAAATTATTATTTCATTTTTATTTCTGCACCCCGTAGATTTGTTAATAGCCTTTATATTTGTATACTACCAAATAACTATACAAATAAGGCATAAGTTCTAACTTTTATTGATCAAAATTAAATATTTGAAGATTATTTGTACATTTTTTACGAGTTTGTTTATACAACTGACTAAACAAAATTTTCATTTCTATTAGATACAATTCTTCTTGCCCTCTTATAAATTTTAAATATCCTATTATTACATGCTATCAATTCTTATTATTATAACAAATACATTTGTCAATTGTAACCTTGGCTTGAAACTTATTAATATTAACTGCAACCATCAAAATTTGAATACTCAATTACTATTTATACCTCAAATTACCTTACTCATTGTCTTAATTAATTTTATCATTCTTATTGAACTTTACACCCAATCTTTATTAAACCCGTTAGAATTTGATTATAATTAACCTTCCAAATTTATCATTTCTATCATCCATATTTTAAAACTACCGTTTGCATATCATAACAATATATTTTTTTCCGTGCTTTTTTCTTCTCTCTAATTATTGCTCTCTTTACTTCTTCGTTTCACCATCTGGTCCTCTTGGTGTCTTGTTTAAATTTCTTTATTCCGCAGATCTGTCTGGCTTTCTTTATAAGTGTTTCTTTGAATATTTTCCATACTTCTTCCACTGTCAAATTTTTCGAGTTCGGCATCTGTGTTATTCTTGTACTTTTTTGCCCTATCAGTATCTTTTAGTTTATATACTGGTATTCTCTTGTATTCTCATTTATAAAACTTGTTACATAATATACTATTATGCACCTTGTGCATAAATAGCTTTTATGGTCCTTGTCCTGTTAGAGTATGCCTTGTAAGCATGTATACTAAAATGCAAATCGATATCTCTACATTTGTGAAAATTAACAAAAAAATAAAAAATAAAAAATTGAACTTCTAGGACCTATAACTTCTTACTGAAGGGACTTTGTACTAAGGTATATTGGGTTTAATCGATTTATTATGACGTAAGGAATCTATGACTAATCGGTGTCCCATTCTTTTGGGACACTCTGTATAATGAATTGCCTTATAGATGGAAAACTTTGTCTATATGATACTTTCATAGGGAAGTTTTAAATTGGTTGAAGTCCTGATTATGTTATCCAGATTTATCTTCTTGTATTTTTGTTATTGCTATTATAATTATTTGCCAGGTCACAAAGTAGATATGTGAAGTTGTCAAATAATTTTTTTAATTTCGATTAGTTTAATTTAATTTAATTTAATTGTATTTCATTTCATTTAATAACAAGTTGATTTTATTTCGGTATCTTTATATTTCTAAATATTCAATTGCAAGAATCTAGCGGTGGTGTGGTAGAGCAGGGATTCCTAGATGTTTCTAGGAATCATCTGATTACTATCGCATTCCTTGAACAATGTTTTTAATGTAATATTTATGCATCTTTTCTTCTAAAAATAAACATTCTTATTAATTCGGTTCAAAAGCAAGATCATTAATTTGTTCTGGTAAACAACACTTATATACTTTGTTAGAACAATTTCCCGAACCCAGAACTTTCCGTATTTTTAGCCCAAATCTTAGCATTTTCAAATTCAAAGTCATGCGTTTAATAATGTTATCAAACCTTAGCTCGGTACAAACCTTTCTTCCGCTCATTTTTGAAATATTAACGCATTGCAGTTTGTTTATGTTCTTCGAAATACAATTCTCCATAAGCTTGTTTGACAAAGCAAGTTTCGTTCTGCCATCGCATTCAGCATGTGTGATATCATCGGCTGTTATCACATCTTAATGAATTCTTGACGCCGGTCAGACGGCTGTGATTTACATGTGGGTCCCCTGTGTAAGCGAAATTTAGTTGTATCAGTTTGAAATCTTTTCGAACGGGTCGCTTGAGCGAGACAAGGAAGGAAGTTAAGTCTGGCGCAGTTGAATATTAATATTGCAGCTTAAGGAATTAATCTCCGTCCGGTTTTCAAATCGTCGAGACGTTTGTTCTGGCGGGGCTGTTGGCCCCGTCGTAAGTCGAAATTGGTAAAAATGTGAAGCTGTTTGTTAGCCGGCGTCAAGCCAGTCAAGTAGTGTCGTGAAATGTTTAGCCAAGGGTCCTTTTCTGTTCCGAGGAGCTGGTACCTCCAAATTTATGCCAATGGAGGATTATTAAGTGAAAAGCCCTGTGGATGCGCTAAACCATTATCGCAGTGAAGTCACGAAGTCCCGTACCGCAACTACCTGTCGTAGGGCGCTTCATTCCTTCTCTTCCGGGGAGTTGTATCGTCACGTTTGCTTGAAGACCGCTCTGCACAGTTTCTAGTCGTTTCTTTTATTTGTGACAATGACCTGGGGGATGCGACCGCAGGTGATGAGGACCAAAGTAACCAGTACATCTATCTGACTTTCTATCAAGATAAATCTTAGTTTAAATTTACAGTGATTTGTTGAAGTGAAGTTTTGTTAAGCTATGCTTTGTCGTTTAGAGTGCGAGGTGTCAAACAGACACTACCGTTTTAAAGTGAATTACCGTCAAATTTTAATGCCTATATGTCGCCTTGCGTTGGAAATTTAAGTAAACATTGTTGATAAGTTGTTTTGCATTGACAGTCAAGTAAACATTGTTGTCATGTCACTACTTGAGTGACTGTTGCTAATTTCGTACATGTAAAGTAGTTTTTGTGGTAAAACTTAACGTTATTACTGTTTCAAATGTAACCATGGCAATTGTTGTCGTTTTTGTCACTTGTGTGTAGTTTAAACGTCACTAATTAACCTAACTAATACTTTTTGTCGTTTATTTGTAAATATAACCAGTAAAAATTTCGTGTTCTTTGTTATGCATGTTTTTATTATTTCAATAGAGTCCATTGTTGATTGTTTATCGTTTTCATTGGTGTTTGCATGCCTTTTATTGTGTTTTGTTTTTAATATACAGGAAACCAGATGGGTGTAAGCAAGTGTAATGAAAGGTAGGTTCGAATCAGCTGTTGCAGTTGCTACCTCAAGTTGTGCCAAGGCAGAAGTAGAAAGTTGGGCCTACTTCCACGTTCAGAGTGGGCCCATCTGTGTTGAGTTTGTTGTTTTTTCCGGTCTATTCCGAATGTGGTGGCGCTTCAATTATTAAACATTTTTTACCTCTCGTACCGGAGTACAGCCCTAACTCAAGGTCGTAAAGAACCTGCCCATCTCTGCTGCAGTTTAGCCGGAGCAAACCTTTTTGTTACCGCCATCGTAACAGAGCTAGGGCCGTGTATTCTAGGTATATTTCCTTATTATGTCGTAAAGTCGTGTTTGTGTTGTAACAACTTGCATTAGTGTACAGGTAAATATTCCACTGAAATTATAAAACTTCTGGTAAATCACCTGTAGACAATGTAAAAAGGGCTGAGAATACTTTCTTGTTGCACTCCATATAACACTAAACGTTCCTCAGATACATAGTCTTCAATTTTAACGGCTTGTAGTCTTTCAGATAAATAGTTATTAAACCGCTGCAACAGTGCAGTAAATCTATAGAAATGTAATTTAGCTACTAGTAAGCCGGGCTCCATAGCTCAGTGGTTAGCATTCTGGCTACTGATCTAAGGGTCGCGAGTTCGATCACCAATCCCGGTGAGGTTTTTAAAAATAAAAAAATGTGGAAGAAAACCTCTAGAGAATGCCAACATTCGGAAGTGATGTAAAGTCAAGGGTCCATGTTACTATGTGTAGCATGTAAAAGATCCCTTGCTAGGGTTGGAACTCCTTAGTCTCGGCAAAATTCTAAGTAGGACTAAGGTACCTGGTACTCTGCACGCCTAGACCTTGTCCACGAGATTGGCAAAAAGGTCCTATGAAGGCCTACTTGCTTGACATGAGTCTCCCCACAAATACTACTACTACTACTAGCTCCTACTAGGTCTCTATTAGTGATCGACCGATACGGGTTTTTTGGCTGATACCGATATATCGGCCGATACCGATATAATTAAGGCCGATATATTCTCATTGCTCTCTCCCACTACTTTTTGACTACATGCTTGCATGTGTGCTCTGCTGTTTGCTGGATTCGAGCAGGGTAATCTCCTAAATATGAACTCATGCTTAGGTTGTTTATGCAGATGTCTTCTTGTCATTTCGTTTTAATAACGTAGTTTAACACAATCATTTTTACTCGTGGCGTATTAGTATTGTTAACAATTTCTGATGATGTAACACTTTGAAATGGTATCGCCTGATCGAATTTTTTTGCTGATGCTCAATATTAGATAGTAGTTACATTTTATACTCCATAAAAGGAAGGCCGATATGACCGATACCGATATACCATAATTCGGCCAATTATCCGATACCGGTTATCGGTATCGGTCGATCTCTAGTCTCTACGAATATTCTTGAAGGCCTTATTGTAGTCCAGGAATGTGAGAAAAGTAACTTCTGAGTTATCAATGTTTCTGGATGTAATAATAATAATAATAATAATAGAGGTCTTTATTATTCCAATCATACTCATAACGTAAAAAATGCATCAATATGAAAATTATAAATTGAAAAAATCTCAAGGTGTCAGTTCAAAAACAACCCTTAGGTTATTCTTGTTCTGCCACTAAGACCTTGAAATCGTAAAGAAAATAAACTAAATATAAACACAATGCCTAAACTAACTTAATACTAGATTCTGTGATGATATCCCGAGTGGTGTAGCTTGAACAAGCGTCCACGTTCGATCAGTAGAGTTAAGCAACGCTGTCTCTGGTCAGAACTTGGATGGGAGTTCCACGGCTGCATCTCTCGGCGCTTCGTGGTACGGCTATCACGGAAAAAAGTTGGTCCCGGCGGTCATACAACATCATGACAGTCGTTAGTGGGGTTGGAAGTCCTCATAACTGCACAGCGACGCCTATAATTGGCCTAACGGCTGTTGGCTGAGTGCGAATAAAATAAAAATAAAAAAAGCAAGAAAACAATATATTCTAAAGTAATACAAAGAATAAAGGTTCACCTAAGTTGGGAAACAAATAATTGCTGTTTATATTTGCGCTTAAATGTTTGAAGCGAGACGGTTTTTAATCCAAGGGGTATTGAATTATAAACTCTGGATACTAAAAAGAAAAACCCCCTTTGAAACAGAGCAGTCTTATGAATTGGTGGTGTTATAAGACCTTTGAAACGTAAATTTAAAGAATGAACATCAGTACGAAATTTTATTTTATTGTACAAATATGGTGGTCGTCCTTCGAGAATGATTTTATGACAGAGCGTGGCATACTGAAGCAATCGTCTGTTATGCATATTGAGCCATTTTAGATCTTTTAATTTGTGGGAGATTCTATCAAATTTTCTTATTCCATAAATGAAGCGAAGACAAGAATTTTGAACTCGCTGTATGTATCCGTTGTTATTTTAACTAAAGCTGTTGGTGTGCTGTGATTAGTACGAAGTCCTGAAGGTACTACCGGCAATAAATTACTTTTATGAATATGCTGGAATAAGCAATTGTTTACAATATTTTAAAAAATATTTGACATTGTTGGTAATATACTAATCTACGAGTTCTTTTAATTCTTTGGCTGTGCTTACTTTAGGTAGCGGATTGATAATACTTTTTTTCGATATCGCAGGGACAGTCCCAGTATCGAGATAAAAATTTCACTCAGTGAAAAAAGTGACACTTTGTTTTTAATTTGGGAATGAACGATTTTAAATAGACGTTTCCTTAGTTACCAGAACTGACTAATGCACTTGACTAAAATTAAGGCAAATAAAATTCTATACAAAATAGGCTTGGGTTTAAATATTTAATGAAATTTAAAAAAATCTTATATACAACTCGTGTTAGCGTGCTCCCTCCACACTTGTTAAAAAAAGTTGTACTTTTAACACTTGTGGTCTAAATAACTATTTGTTTTTTGTCTTTCATGTGAATCATCAGTTGTATTGTAACAGTCATATATAAGATCGATGATTGTGGCGAAGTATAATGGTTTATAAGGGTGCGTGCAAATCAAATACTGTAATTCAGACGTTTCAACTTTATTATGAATATCATTTAAGCCTTCAAATATTTCCAATCCAAAGCAAATGCATTTTTGCTAAACTCTTCCATGTTGAAGTGCTTATGATAATATGGGATAACTTTGAAAGAAGTGCTTTAATAGCATAATTCAGTTCACAATATGTTAGCATGTGATCCATAATTTTCATTTTAGGGTCTAGGTTCCCATGCTCATTTTCTTCTATATTGTTGCTTATGCAGATCACATCAATCAATGTTGTAGAATGATCGGTTACTCTTGTTGACTCAGTAACAACTTGTTTAAGATGAAAAGAATCGTTGGGATTTATTTATTTAGCGTATGGCTTGTACATATACATTACAATAATAATAATAAAAAGTGAGTGTATAAAAAACAAATTATCGACAGTTCAATGTCAAGATGTCTCAGCCAATCCACTGCAGCAGGCGTCACATCTACGAAATCTTCTGGGGTACCCTGGAAGGCTCTATGTGAGCATTGAAACGTGATGTGATTTACGGTTTGGTTCAGTTCCCCGCAATCACAGGCAGCGGTGGGTCGCTTGCCCCATTTGTGCAAGGAACTGCGGCATCTACCGTGACCAGTCCGGATCCTATTGAGGGCTGTCTAGGTTTTGCGTGGTAAATCGAAGCCTTGCGGTGGTTTCCCGATATCTAAAATATTATGCCAAACGGCTGGTGCTTGGTTAGTCCATTTATCTTTCCATGCGGTTGGTCCATCAAAGCCCTCTGCATTGAGCTTTTGTGCAGTTTTTACTGCAGGAGCCCTGCAGTCTTCGGAACGTTGTCTTCAGATCCTCATGAATAGGGTGTAAACCATTGGTAACAACCTTTTTATACTCTCTGACAAGGTTACATTGTCGTCGAATGTTTGGAGGGTGGATGTTGCTTAGTGTGGGTAACCAGTATGTTGGTGTGGACCTGATGGTGCCGGATATGATTCTCATGGTTTGATTTAGCTCGGTGTCGATTTTCCTGACGTGGGCACTATTTAACCAGACAGAAGAACAGTATTCTGCAGTGGAATACACCAAGCTGAGGGCTGATGTTCTTAGTGTCGACGCTGAGGCTCCCCAGGTTGTACCGGATAGTTTTGAGATAATACTATTTCTCGTTCTTAATTTGGATGCAACATTAGACAGGTGCCTGTTATATGTTAGTGTTCTGTCGAGCGTGACTCCGAGATATTTTGGGTTGTGATTTAAGGTAGGGAATGACCACTTATCTGAACGTTTAGAGTTAGATTTGCCATTCTGGTGTTTAGATGAAAACAGCATGCTTCCGTTTTTGTAGCACTGGGAGTTAGGCGCCATTCCCAAAAAAATCGGTGCAATAGACTAAGATCTTGCGTGAGTACTCTCTCCAAATTGATGGACAATGGGTGTTGATATGCTATGCAGATATCGTCGGCGTACACGAATTTCCTTGAAGTTGTTGCCGGTAGGTCCGCAATGTACAGATTAAATAGGAGAGGAGCGAGGATGGATCCCTGTGGTAGCCCATTATTTAGTATTTTGGATTTGCTAATATTGTCTCCCATAATTACTTGTATCGTGCGGTTGGAAAGTATAGCTGTAATCAGGCGAGTTATTTTCGTACATTTTAAGGAGATTAGTAGCTTGTACGTCATCCCATCCTTCCACACCGTGTTGAAGGCAGATGTGAGATCTACGAATACAGCGCCGGTCTTTGAGCACTTCTCAAATCCTGCTTCAATATAGGTGGTCAGAGCTAGCACTTGGTCGTCGCAGCTGCGGTTTGGTCTAAACCCAGCTTGTTCTTGAGGGATATGTTTGAAAATACTTGAACTTATTCTGTTATATATTAGTCTCTCTAACAGTTTGAGGCTGATACTCAGTAGTGCTATGGGTCTATAGTTTTCTGGAGCCGTGGGTGGTTTGCCTGGTTTTAGTTGGGATTATATCATTGTTTAGCATATTATGTGTCTTTGTCTAATACATCTATATTTACGTCTTCAACAAAACCAGGTCATTGTCTGTCACAGATATGTTTGAGTGCTCTAATTCTCTTCTAATGCAATATTGTTACGCTTTGGTATGTAGACCAGTCTAAATGCTACCATTACCTTTTCAATCACGTATAACATTTACAATATTATACTTTAAATTACTTTGAATATACCAGCATACTCTGCCTTCTCTTAGCTCTATATTGCCCAGTATTAATTCGTATCCATCTAAATTAATTAGCTGAGAGAGAAAACTTGGCATTAGCCAGGTTTCAGAAATAGCTATTATATGAAAATCATGTTTTACAAATTCAAAAAATGTTGCAAAACAGGAAGTCAGTGATCTAACATTTGTGTAAGAAATAGGTAAATGACTATTCGTTTTTTTGATGCATGTTTTTATTTGTACATATAAAACTAGTTAGTTTTTTGCGTTTTGAATGTTTGTTATATTTGGCATTCCATTAATATATTTAATTGTTAAGTTTTGTTCTCCTTTCTGTAATTTACCTCCATATTTTTTTTTGTTGGTTATTTGTGTTTACAATGTTAATGTCCAAACATTTTTGGAACCAAACCTCGTGCTTGCATTGTTTAAAATACCTGACTTGCTTTTTGTGAGATTCTCTTTGATAATAAAATGCATATGGTATGCACCAGTGCAAACTGCAGCACTTAGAAATATTTCTTAGAATAAATTATCAAAACTAAGCACAATTTTACTTATAAAATTGAACGCAACCATTTGGGCTTTGATTTGTTTGTTATATGAGTTCTATTTGTAATCAGTATTTGGTTTTTACATGAACATAACAAAATATGAAAGAGCTCTTAAAATTAAAAATAAAATAAGATTATTACTGTTCAATGCTCAATGCTGCCATATTGCTAATTTTATCGGAGGTTAATGATAATCTTTGTTGTAGGTGTGAACATATTTAAATTCCTTTTGCTGACGTACCATTAGGAGGAATTCCAATGTCAACAAACATAATGGACATCAAACAAGAGACTACAGATGGTACATCTTGTAGTTTTACAGGAACAGAATGGTGCATATCGCAGAACATGGATATCAATGAAAGTGCTGATAAGTTATGCTTCAAACAAGAAAGCATTGAAAGTATTAATTTAGTTACAAATATAAGGACTTATACAAAAGAAAGACCTCATAGTTGTTCTGTTTGTGAATTCAAAGCAAAACGTAAAAATAATTTAGTTAGACATATGAGGACTCATACGGGAGAAAAACCGTACAGCTGTTTTGTTTGTGATTACCAAGCAACAGAAAAAAGTAGTTTAGTTGCACATATTAGGACACATACGGGAGAAACACCTTATAGTTGTTCTATTTGTGAATACAAAGCAACATTTAAAAGTAATTTAGTTGCACATATGAGGATTCATACGGGAGAAAAACCTTACAGTTGCACTGTGAATACCAAGCCACAGAAAAAAGTAATTTAGTTGCACATATTAGGACACATACTGGAGAAACACCTTATAGTTGCTCTGTTTGTGAATTCAAAGCAAAACAGAAAAGTAGTTTAGTTGCACATATTATGACACATACTGGAGAAACACCTTATAGTTGCTGTGTTTGTGAATTCAGAGCAAAACGGAAAAGTGGTTTAGTTGCACATATTAGGACACATACTGGAGAAACACCTTATAGTTGTTCTATTTGTGAATACAAAGCAACACGTAAAGGTCATCTAGTTGCACATATGAGGACTCATACGGGAGAAAAACCTTACAGTTGCTCTGTTTGTGAATACCAAGCAACAGTAAAAAGTAGTTTAGTTGCACATATTAGGACACATACTGGAGAAACACCTTATGGTTGCTCTATTTGTGAATACAAAGCAACACGTAAAGATTATTTAGTTGCACATATGAGGACTCATACGGGAGAAACACCTTATAGTTGCGCTGTTTGTGAATTCAAAGCAAAACAGAAAAGTAGTTTAGTTGCACATATTAGGACACATACTGGAGAAACACCTTATAGTTGCTCTATTTGTGAATACAAAGCAACACGTAAAAGTCATTTAGTTGCACATATGAGGAATCATACGGGAGAAAAACCTTACAGTTGCTCTGTTTGTGAATACCAAGCCACAAAAAAAAGTCATTTAGTTAGACATATGAGGACACACACCGGAGAAACACCTTATAGTTGCTTTGTTTGTGAATTCAAAGCAAAACAGAAAAGTAATTTAGTTAGACATATGAGAACACATATAGGCTAATAACAGTTGCTGTTTTTGAATTCAATGCAACACAAAAATTTAGTTAGTTAGACATAAAATGAAGATACATACTAAAGAGGAACCTTACAGTTGCTGTACGAGTAAAAACGGAACAGCAAAGAAATGTAGTTCAGTTATATACCTGGTGTTTTCAAATGATGTAGCTTAAATGGTACGGGTGAACCCTTGAGTTGAAACAAGAAGATTAAGTCAAACATATCTACCTTATTAGAAAGTTGTAGCACTGATAACATACAGCCGCTTAAAAATCAAGAAGAAAAGACATTTAAAGTCATTTATCAAGGATGCTTTGACACAAGTATTTATATTTGTTATACGTGACTGCATATTATTCAGTAATACACCCTCACAATGGTTTGGAAATTAATGCACAGCATTGTTGCAGCTGTATCATTAAAATTGTTAGGAATAGAAGTTTTTCTAAGAAATAGGAAATTGTTTTATCAGAAAAAAGTATTTATAATGCTGTATTGTGCTTACTGTTATAAATAAAGTAAATTTCTTAAGATGAAACGCATTGATGAACGAAATTACTAGGGTTTTCAAGTCCCGAGACCAAAAGTGTAGCTAAATTCCAAGTCCCGAGACGAGTCCCAAAGATCCTGAAAGGTAAATAGTATTCAGGTGAAATTTCCGAATACAAATTCCAAAGAAAAACAAGTGTTTTAAGTTAAATAAAGCCTTTCTGTGCCGATAATGAGCTGCATTGGTGCTCGTCTATAACTTCATTACTTTTCATCTTTTGCTTTTGCGTCAACTGCAAAGTTCTTGTGTAATACCATCGTGGAGCCGCCTGTGGTTATGATAATTTTTTTGGGACATATTTTACATTTTTCCAATTGTTTATCTTTCGATATATAAAAGTGTTGGCATATTGACTTCACATCGTTATTTTTTTTTGTTTTTTTTATGTAGAATTAAGGTAGGTTGGGAATCGGAATTCATTATAATTCTAACGCTTTAGTAGACAAGTAACAAACACCTTTAAAACCTAAAAATATAAATTATTCAGCTTTTTCACACTTAATTTTAAAGGGCTACAAATTTACTTACCTTATTATTACTGCGTATGCACACGACTACATGTAAAATATATCTAAATCCAACAAAAGAGCCAAACAAGTGCATAAATAAAAGAACACTTGCAAATGTGGCTGAAACAACACACAGGTGTAATTCTAACCTACCGAAAACAATACCGTCAACTAGGGTTAGTTTGATCAGTTCAGTGTCTTCTTTTAATTGTAAAATTCTAATGAATTCAGATAATTTTAATTAAAAATTGGAGTTTAAATACTTCCTTATCTAGCTAAATATGTACCAAAAAGAAAACTTTTAACATATATCGTTTTTGTATAAAAATATAAATATGCGTTGATCAAAGTTATACTGGTTTTGGGGCTACTTTGATCACTAGTAGAAAATTATATATTGGGATGGTATGTCTAATTGGTGTTATAACATGTTACTAATTTTTTTTTTTTAAATAAGGATACCACACAAATATATTTTTGTATTCGTGTTATCAAATCTTAGGTTGATTAAAAGTTACTTGTAAATTGATAGATAAAATAAATAGTTGTATGCCCTTTATAATATCTTATTTATCTGCAACTAATCCAATAAAAAAACGCTAGCTCAAATCGATAAAGCACAGACTCATCTCGGTTGGGTCCACCCTGAATGCATTCTTTCTCAAATTTGTTAAATACGGATCTGTTCTCCGCATTAGCTTAAACGTGCACAATCGAAAATCTGAAATTCGGTCAAGTGTTAACCAAGATGGACGCCGTTTGCAAGATCGCGTTAAATTGACTGATAAATATCGTGAAATTGATCAAAGTCCTATCGGTAAATATTTGAATTAGGCTGTTTTCCCTTGATTAATTTGTCTTCTGTTTCAGATCTTGCGGGCACGCTATTTCATTTGTTTTTATAGCGTCGGTTTTCGGAAAAACATAACCTCAACTTTTATTATTGTAATTTCCGGATCTATGGCTTTTAATAGATGTTTAATATGCCTTGGATCGGCTTTCTCAGGTCGTACTCTTGCTTTATGGTAAGTTTCAGGCTTCTAGCGCCAATATTTTCTTGTAAAACTAACCTGCGATTTCTGCAGTATGTGGCAAGCTTCTCGGATGACGTCAAGTGGCCGGATCTTCTCCTGGGGTGCTGGGATTGACGTGTCGGACTCCTATACGCTGGACGGACGTGGAGCAGTTGAAACCCCGGGCTCAGGAACCTGTTTCTGCCTGTGGCTCATGATCGTAGGCTGGGATGGGTATGGCGAAGCTCTCGGAGACCGCAACGGTGGAAAATTATTTTCATATGAGGGAAAATTGAAACCCACACTTCCACTTGTACCCGGGTAAATTGCCAACACAATGGTGTATATATATATATATTAGCACTTAAGGCCTAGTAGGCCCATGGCTTGTTTTACTGTATTTTTCCACACTTTTTTATCACTACACTTTTCTCTCCAATTCTTTATGTTACACTGTTCTATATCTTCCATTACTTCTTTTTTCCATCTTGCTTTTGGTCTTCCCTTTCTTTTCTTTCCACCTATGTTACTTTCCAACAGTCTTTTTGGAATCCTGCTGGCCTTCATCCTTGTTATGTGACCTATCCATCTCAGCCTTTGCCCTTTCACTGTTGCTATTATATCTTTGTCCTTGTATAATTCTTGTAATTCTTTATTAGTTCTTCTTTCCCATTTTTCTTGTACTTTTTTCCCTCCGTACACCTTCCTGAGCACTTTCCTTTCCCATACTCCTAGCATTTTGCATTCTGTTGATCCTAATGTCCATACCTCACTTGCGTAGATTACGATTGGTCTTATTATAGATTTATAGATTTTTATTTTGAGTCCTCTTGATATATTTTTATTGTAAAAGCATCCTCTGAATGCTTGTATGCAGCGGTTTCCAGCCATAATTCTTTTCTGTATTTCCATTCTTGAGTCTGGTGTTCTGTAAATTTCTGTTCCTAGATACTTAAATCTGTCAACCTCTTCAAAACTAAATGTTTTTCCTTTAGTCGTCGTTATATTTAATTTGTTTGTACTGTTATACTCCTGCTTTGTCCATGCCATGTATTTGGTTTTCTTTTCATTTATAATAAGTCCCATTTTCTGTGCTGCTTCTTCCAACCTCAAAATTGCAGTTTTTAGTTCTGCCTTACTTCTCGTCAATATCGTCAAATCGTCCGCAAATGCCAAGCATTGGTGTTTGTTATGGTGTATTAGTCCTGTTCTGTTTATTTCTGCTTTCCTGATGACATACTCTAATGCACAGTTGAAAAGTATTGAGGACAGGGGATCGCCTTGTCTTAATCCTTCATGTACTTCAAACTTCTGCGACATTTTATTCCCTATTCTTATCATATTGGTAGTTTCTTTTAGGGTTAGTTGTATTAGTTTTATAAGCTTTCCCTTTACACCTAGTTCTCCCAGTGCTTTGTAAAGCTCTTTCCTATTGATAGAATCGAATGCCTGTTTAAAGTCTATGAAGATTATAAATGTATCCTTTTTATATTCATGACTTTCGGCCTGTATCTCTCTCAGTACAAAAATTTGGTCTACGACCGATCTGCCTTTTCTGAAGCCGCATTGGTATTCACCTATCTCGTCTTCGACTTCCATTTTTAATTTGTTCTTTAAGTGAGTAGCAAAGATCTTATATGCAACATTTAGCAGTGCAATACCTCTGTAATTTTCACAGTCTGATCGATCGCCTTTCTTATAAATTGGTATTAGTACCGCTTCTTTCCATTGTTGAGGCAATTTTTCTTGGACCCATATTTCTTTAATCAGTTGCTGTATCCATCTCACCAGCTGATTTCCGCCGTATTTATACAGCTCTGCATGTAGTTCATCGTTTCCAGGACTTCTGTTACATCTAAGGTTGTTTATTATTTCTTCAATTTCTTCCAAGGTTGGTGGTTCATCGTCATCTTGGTTGTAGTGCTCTGTGGTTCTTTCTTCTTCTGTCTCCTCGTTATGGCTTGTTTTCAAATTTAGTAGTTCATTAAAGTACTCCTTCCATAGCTCTAGAATGTCTTCTTGTCCTCCCACTAGCTCTCCGGTCTTGTTTTTATAAAATATTGGTTTTGATTGGTATCCTTCCTTTTCTCTTTTTAGCTGCTGATACAGGTTTCTTGTTTCATTATTTCTGTAGGTGTTTTCTATACTATTCACTATATCTTCCTTGTATTTTCTTTTCTTCTCTCTTAAGATTTTTTTGCATTTTTTCCTTTGATTTATGTATTCTTCCTTGGATTGACCTGAGTTTGATTGGAGCATTTTAATTCTTAGCAAATTTCTCTTGTGCATTTCTTCTTCACATTCGGCATCGAACCATTTTTTGTTCTTTTTGCTGTTCACCTTGGCTGTACTTGCACTATGTTTTATTGCACTACTTAATTCCATCCACATTTGTTCTATCTCGCCAGAATCATGCATTTCCTCCAGTCTATTACTTATTTTTCCTTGATAATCAATTTTATCTTCGTTTTTTATCATTCTACTTATTTCTTGTTGTATCTTCTTTGTTACTCTTCTGTTTCTTTTCGTTGGGAGTTCCTGTTTGATTTTTATGCCAAGTAGAAAGTGATCAGAGTCCGTGTCGGGTCCTCTGTAAGCTCGTATATCTTTTATACATTTTTCTTCGTCGTTTTCAATGAGGACATGATCTATTTGGTTTATGTACAAACCGTCTGGAGATCTCCAAGTACCCTTATGTATATCTTTTTTCTGAAAATATGTGCTCTTTATTCTCATTCCTTTTTCTTTAGCAAAATCAATTAATAATTGACCATTTTCGTTTGTCTCTTCATGCTTACTATATTTGCCTATAGTAGGGCGGTAGCAATCTTCTCTCCCTATTTGCGCATTTGTATCTCCTAGTAGGATTTTGAGATCATATTTGGGTATTTTCTCATATTCTTCATCTAGTCTGCTATAGAAATCTTCTTTCCTACCTATTTCTGTTACTTCGGTTGGAGCATGTATGTTTAGCAGAGTTATTTTCTGATATTTCCCTCTCATTCTTAGGTAGCACATTCTATTTGATATGGGTTTAAATTCTACTACCATAGTTTTAAATTCTTTTTTTATAATAAAGCCTACTCCTAGTCGTCTGTCTTCTCCTCCACTATTAAAGTATATGTGTTCATCTATTTCTATAATTTCGTTTCCTTTCTGTTTTGTTTCTTGTACCGCTAATATTACTATGTCGTGGTTTTTCATCTCCTTTATTAAGTGTTTCAAGGAACCTTCCTCGTATGATCCTCTAACATTCCACGATGCTATCTTTAGTAGGTCATCTAGTTTGGGTGGCTTTTCATTCTTTTTTCCGTATGTCCCTATTTTTCCGTTTTTAATTTCCATATTATTTGTTCTTTTCTTATCTGCTCTGATATTCGTTTCTATAGCTCTGTTTCTCCAGGTCTCGTTTTCGTTTCTACTATGATTCCAATTTTGCAATCGCATAATTCCTTCTGCGGTATATGTTATTTTTGGCTTGGTCCTGAATGTTCGTTGGTTTTGCAATTTTTCCTCCAATCGCCTTATTTCCATGCATAATGCGTTTCTTTCCCTATGAATTTCCTCATTTCTTAATATCATCATTTCTCTGATATTACTTAGCTCAGTTGCTCTACTCAGCACTTCCTTCTGACTTTTATGTAGTTCTAATAACATTTCTGCTTGCATCTGTTGGATATTCATTAACATTGCCTGTAACGTCTTTTTTGTATCTTCGTCTTCCATTTTCGCGAGTTAATATATTCAATTGTTTGGATTTTTAACTTTAAATTAAATATTCGCGCGTGTAGGGCCTGCTTTAGGTTGATTACGACTATGGTTTTGGATGGTCCAATCGTAGCTGTCCTGTGATGTGACGTCAGCGGGAGGGTTGTGACGTCAGCGGGCGTAGAGGTTAAGTTATAAATTTCGCCGATTTTGTTCGAAAGTTTGGACTTGGTACTTTGTTAACTATACTCTATTCTCTCAATTAAATGTCTCTCTCTGTGAACTTTATTTAACTGACTGTTATTCCACTTTCACACTTCACTTCACTTTTGTTAACACTACTAAAAATGCCGTTTTTATATGGGTCGAGGCCGCAGCTGACGGTTGCTCGGCGCCATCGGCACTTCTTCAACACAATGGTGTACTTTTTATTAATAAACTCAATTGGTTTCTATGTAAAAAAGTGAAGGAATACCTTTATCTTGAACAACAAATCATACGGGCAAGAACCAATCAAACTACACAACTAAAAAAATGGGACCATCATAGACAGCTTTTGGAAGACTTAGTTATATATTGAAGAACAAAAATATTTCCCTACCTAATTTAAAATTAAAAGTCATTAGCATGCGTGCATTCCTCGCATTGTGCTACTGGACAAAAATGTGGTTCATAACGAAGAAACACGTGAACAACTTAAGAAGTTGTAAGAGTATTGCATTTCCAGCTAATCTGAAAATCTTGGTCGAGTTAATTTCTTTCACAAGCCGGCCCTGCTTTAAGACCGGCCCTGTTAACGCGGCGTCGTAATTCAAATTCACTTGGGCTTATGCTAGAGCCCCTCGATGCGTGAAAATTCCTTGTAAACAATTCATGCCACGTCCTAGTCGCCTTGTTCATTTTATAGACTTGGGGTTACCCGGGGTATTTATAGTACAGTTAAACTCAGAACTTAAAAACAAACAGATATTGGAATTCTTTTCTTGATAAATATTCCCCCTTTCATATATCAATTGCGTCATGTTTCGCGACTGCCCGGCGTCGTTGTAATCACCACTTCTTCAAATTCGTATGCATCAAATCTATTCTGAACAACCCTTCCTTGTTCCACGCACGAAGAAATTAGGCTCTGGGATTACATTTGTTTTGGCAATAGCGCATTATGCTACCCTTGGAAATTTCCTGTTATTGACTTCAACGCCCGAAGTTCGTAAAAGCTGGCCTTGTAATTTGACACCGTGGGAGTCAATATGACTGTAAGAAATTCTTTGGAATGTTCCAGGCTCCCCCTTATCGCTTTTCTTCAACACGCAGTATCTTTGAGCATTAATGCAATCCTGAAAGGGAAGATTTTCTTTAGCGGTTGCCAGAGAAGGATAACTTCACGGCGGCGCGGGGTGAACAAATTCGGTAGTCACTGCGTGATTGCGTTTTTTAAGGCAGTTCCGCTTATACCTTTGGGACGGCTGTTGACTCCTGCTGAGTATTAAGAAAAACACGCGCGGTGGGCAATTGAGTGAACGTATTTCAGTCAGCGTTGGTAAAAGTAAGCCGATTCGTCTCCTTCAGTTTGGTTTTACTTCCCAGGGGAAGATTTTTGCATCATTTGCAGACCCGATTTGAGACGGCATCTCTAAGCTTGTGATTAACGGTTTCCCGTGCCTTTGTGGGGAAAAACCATTTGCATACTGCATTTTTAAATTACCAACGTTGAGTAAATCGTAATCGAAGTGAGGCCCACCGCGTGTCATCATCGTAGTGCTCTGGTTGCATCTGTGAAAACTCCGATTTCGTTGTGCCATTTCATCCCAGTGCGAGGCCCGCATCCTTTTGAGTGCCGGTCGGCGTTAAGCCACTGCCAGGTCCGGCTCCAGCCCTTTCTGCACTTCTGCAACGCCCTGCCAAGCTTCCCCGAGGACGAGTTTATAGCAGAAACTAACGACGTACTTACAGCTATCAGGTAGGAGCTATGTATTACTCCAATTGTGTTCTTGTGCCTAATTAAGGTGCGACTATAATTGTGTGTGTTCTTCAAGAGTTCGTAAAGATTGCGCACGTTATTTAAACGTAAGCCCATGTTTTGTTTTGTTTATTGCCAACCAGGGGCTTCACCCCTGTTATCTATTTCGTTTTGTCCGTTGTGTAACCATATATTTAGACAATAAGGTAACTTTGTTTGGGATCCTATTTCATGTTCATATAGGGTGTCTTTTCGTTTTATTAAGCTTAAATTCGCCTCCGGGTGATTTTTATTAATGTAAAGATTTGTGTAAACTTTAATTCCCTAATTAATAAATCCATTAAAGTCAATTTGATTATTTGTTGAGTTCTGGACCCCTTCTGGGTCATCATTTAATCCAGTGTGGCAAAAGCCTAGTGTAATTTGCATTGTAAAGCTGAAAGTACGCCTTTTTGATAAGCAAGCCCCTGGGCCATTCAGTGTTCTTTTGTTATTCTTTAGTGACGGTGGCCTTGAAGGTAAGTGATTTAACGACAAGGTCACCCGGCTACTCGGAGGAGGCTTGGTGAACAACAGGCGGAGGTGTTCAGCAACGTACTTGGAGGACTTCTACCTAGGCTACGTGTATTGTTCTTGGTTCTAGACACGTTAGCCGCCCCTAATCAGAACCAAGTGGCGCTCAGGCATTTCTTTTTTTGTTAAGCAAGCTTTAGGGTAAGTACCCCGTCGGTTTTTCTTTGAGCTTTCGAACCACGCCTTCCCGACTGAGTTAAGTGCGCGTAACCGGAGCAACAAAATCTGCTCCAGCACATTAAGATCTGTGTTCTTTTTAGTAAAGCCGGCGAACCCTGTAGTTTGTACCCGTTTTTGAACAATCAATACGACCTATGTCGATATGATGAATTAATACCGTAAAA